>JAANSQ010003202.1:0-10470 GCA_036850885.1 Lepidocyrtinus dapeste
GAAGCTATGTATCTATCTGCTTTACAGCATTTATTCTGTTTCGGAATGCTTTGGTTTTTTAACGTGAGTTTTTTCCTCTGGCACCGACTGCAAAACTACTGAAGAACATTTTGTGTAAATAAGTCATTCTGCATTAGTAGAGTTTTGATGGGATCATGTTCTGCTGTTACATTTTCCCTGATCCTCGGAGTCATTCATCTGTGTCTATTTTACATAAAAAAGTGAGTGCTTTTGGCGAAACTGGAGAAAGAAGGAAGCCCATTAGTGCTACATAATAAAATGCTATCCATCAGTTTACTCCTTTAAAAAGTAAACAAGAATGAGCAAACAGAGCATGAATAATATGAATTGGCCAAGTACACGGGAAAAAATACTGTCAGGGATTCAAGAACATTTTTTAATGTTTCTATATGTCGTATGATTCCTTATATCTGCCTGTCTGAATACTATGAATGTAACGAAAATGGGGGATATGTGATGAAATGTAAAGAATAGCTTGTGGGAGTGAGCTTGGCAGATTCTATTTACTCCCTACTGATAAATCGCCTAGAGAAAAAATGTTATTGTGATTGGTGTAAACGTCGAGTGAAAGCTCATGACTACCGAAATCCAGAAGCTGACGAAAAGGTAAAAATTTATTTTGTCATGATCATGTACCAAAACAGGTTTGAAGCCTAAGGTCATACCAAATAGAAAACCAATTGTATAAGGGCTTGCGAAATGAGCCGTGTTCAAAGATGTCGTCGCCCGCGGTCATTTACTCTTACATGGTTACATGACTCCTAGTGACGTGCGTAATCTCTGTTCCATTTACAACGAAAGCAGATGTCTCTTGTCTCTTTCCAATATCATTAGGTTATTACACTTTTGGCCATAACTTTAAGTGCCCAAGTTTCTGGGTAAATTGAATACATCGATTTGATCTGTTGGAAATTCAAATTTTTGTTTGACTTGGCAAACACCTGTATGAACATGTCAAAGGTAGAATCCTAGAACTTAGTTAAGAGTATAGAAAGTTATTTGGCCTAGATTGCTTTTGTAGGAGCATGGACGCTTCAGAGAAAGCTGTTTGTGCCATACCCAGATTTTCCGGATATCGAAATGTCTCCCATTGAGAAGATCAAAGTAAAACGAAAGATGCAATGCTTGTTATCAACTCATATTTCAAAAAACCAAGCATTTCCGCCTCCACCTACAAATATTAAATTTCATAAAACTACATGCATCTCTGAAAAATGATGAGGAAAAAGAGGAGTGAAGAGTCGTTACTCAACCCAAAAGGGAAAACAACTCAATTCCTGTATCGTTACATAACATTCTTTGTACATTCAAACTCTTATACGATCCTCATTTTTTTTACTGAAGAGTTATTTCACGGTTCATATTGCAACCGTAAAAAACAACAAGGATGAAATATGCACTGCCAATATAACTTCATGCGTGAATTTTGGCCTGTAAAAGAAGCACTTCTTTCATCTCCGTCTCATTTTCCGTTACACGAGGATATTGGGCGTATACGATATATTTCCTTTCAACTTCCATAAAAATGTGTAACATTAGTTTTATTGTTGTCATTCGCAGACCATTTTCGTAATTTCACAGACAACTTATGATTTCAAAACAAACTTAAAAATAGATTTTCCATTTGGAACGGGATAAGAGCCCGCCTGGTTTATGGACCACTTTAATGCTCGTATTTGAACGAAAGATTTTGGCATATTGTCTCGCAAACTTCTTTCATGATTTAATGCTCCTGCCTGCTACTTCCCAAAACAAGAAGAGAAGCATTGAAAAAGTTTGTCCTGGCCCTAGGGAGCCTTTTCCCTCTTAGTATTTGGAGGAATTGAGTTTTATATATTTTAATGATAAGAATAAGACTCCAAGGTATTCGTAAGAATATGACAACACCAACTCAAACTGTTTTTGAAATCTGTTAAAAGAAAAGAATAGACATTTGTCATCTTCAAAGATAAACGGTAAAACAAATCGGGGCGATTTATCACAAACCAAATAAGATCTTGGATATTTGGAATAGCGTTATCCTTCAGAAATATCTGGATCAACTGCCTTCAACCAAAATTGAAAATATTTTGTAGGTATTATAAATTGTTACACATTTGATTCATGTGTGGACATAAATACGATGTCTTGAATGAGGTCAAAGTACAAAAACGTTTTGACAATTTTGAGTGGCATTTTAAGACACTCTGTCATAATAAATGTATTTCATGTGTAGAGGTTCTAAGCATTTAGGAGCCTTTTTAAACTAGAGTTGGGAGATGATAGGTATTATATTTCATTTAATCTTGACATGAACTGCTGCCTACAGACTCTCACAGACTGTGACATGAAATGAGAAGATATGAATACTGGAAAATGACAAGGTAGCTGAAAGTTCTGGTTCTGGTAGTGAGGGGTTAGGTGAACCTACTTATGCTACACCTTTCCCAGAATCTCTTTGAAAGGTAAAAGATGATTGTTTTAATGATGGATATTCTTCCCACGTTTTACTACTTTTAAGAAATAGTGTCCCTGAGTGGAAATAAAAATCCATTTTTTGTTCGAAACGCAAGTATTGTTTCAAAGTACATCCTTCTCAAGACTTTTTCCGGAGCTGCTTTTACAAAAAACAAAAAGGAAGTGAATCCTAGCAAGAGTAGACCTTTGTAATATTACAAGTTTGCTTTTGGGGCGAAGTGAAACATCACGATCAATGCGAAATTGGACAATAGGAGCTAGCAAAAGTTTACTGCATAGACATTAAATACTAAATAGGTCAATGATCTTGTAATACATGCTGAATGATAAGTTCATGGAGTAGTAAAACAATTTTGTGTCTGCTTGATTTAATCTAGAACCGGGATACTTGGTAAAGATGAGCATTGAATATGTTAATACTTTCGTGACGTGCATTTATCATGCATCAGGGAAAAGCTAATTATCTGATCTAACAGATCCATCCAATCCATACATGCATCTTCCTTAAGCCTTGCCATTACTAACCAATGTCTATTTGTAAACCGGAAAGAAAAATAAAAGTTAGGCCCTGGACTATTTTTAGTATCCGCTCNTATTTTGTTTGTTTTTTCCTCCTTTTGCCTGACTTGGCAAACATAAAGCTCCTTCAAAAGAAAAAAACTACTAAAGCATTCAGGCGGCTTATCAAAACCGGAAAATGAGAACTTTTTTTGGGTGCTTTGTTGGTTTGCATAATTTTCATTTCTGTTTCGTTCTTTTGCTTTTTATGATCGTTCATAGAGAAAAAAATAGATTTCATTTGCAAGGCACTTTCATTTGTTTAAAGTCTTCCGCTTTCTTCACTAAAATTAATTTAGGCAAATGATTTTCTTCCATTTTTCTCCTTAAAGCGGGGTTTATGGGGCGCGGAAGATTTCAAATAGTCAAGCAGACCTAATTTTTCCACTATAGTTGAGCAGACACTGCCGAAAAAAAAATTTAATCAAGTATTGCAATGCCAACGCCTGGGAAATTCTGCTGAGTATATTTTGGTGAAGTATTCACTGAACCCAAAAAATGATCGGAACGATAATCTTCGTCTCAGAGAAGAATGGATTTTTTTATCCAGTAATTTTTCCTCGTCTGATTCTATGTGTATGGTAGAATTTCCCTTCCATGGGAAATGAAGATTATTAAGCTAAGCTTTAAAGAGATAACAGGAAATTAATTTTTCTCACTGGCTTGTTCCGTTTTTGGTAAAGTTCATGCAAAAAATTCAACCATCAGATAAAATCATTGGATCTTAGAGAATCTCTCTGGTGAAGCTCCATTCACCAAAAAAAAAAGAAATGTAATGTGACTAGGTATTACAAATTTTTGCAAACGGATGTATGAAATTTCATCCTTTTCTACATTCGACGAGATACAGAACTACAAGTCGTTTACTCATGCTGACATAGTTCCATTTACGAGCGCCTGGCAAATCCTCCAGTTTAAATTACATGCGACTGAAGTCTAATTACATAAAATCTTTTTCGTACACTTGCTATTCTTCAACTGCTAACTGAAGGTAAGGAGAAGATGTGCAAAGAATTAGCGAAAAATTAAACTACCATAGTTTAATTTAATTAATCATAGAGAATATGAGGATGGAGGGATTGACACATAAAATTTACATTTCATTATTACTTACATTGCAAAATGGGATTATACTGTAATGATAATGAGTGGTAACGTCTTTGTAATTAAGGTAAATTGCCACTGAGCTAGTTTTAGAATTTTTACTAATGACGTTGCTCTAATTCTTAAGGTTTACAAGGAAAAGGGGTATCGAAGGTAAGCACAAAAATACTTTGAGCTTTATTAGGACAAACGTTAATAACAAAATCATGTTTTGCTTTTTATTGTGCCTACTATAAGTAAGCTCTCGGAGGAACAATTCAAGAAATATAGGCATGTATATCATATAACCTTTAACCCTAAAAGTATAAGAGGGCAAATGTTTACCAACAAAGTATATACATACACCTAGTTAAAGGAATTATAATGATTGTAGGCAATTTAAAATAATTATGGGTGGTACGTTGAGATTAAAAACACGAGGGAAACGATTCATTTATGTTAAGTCCAACATCCAGCAAAGTAAAAAGTATTTTTAATACCTCTCATGAGCTTCAAGTGTAGGTACCTTACTAATTTAGTAAAAACTTTGGATTTGTTCTTCCTGGGACAAGCTCCTAATGACTGTTACTCCCATTTCCTCGATTTTATTTTCAAATATTACTTGACAAGTTGGCTAGACAAACGAGCATGGGATTATAGTTATAGCAAAACATCACACCGTTCAACCCCTGCCCGGGTCTGAAACAAAACGGGAGCCGTTTCAATTATCAAAAGTGATTTCTACACGGAATAGATTGCTTTTAGCAATCGTCCCCTGCTATTTATAGCTTATAAACTATCACATTCTCAAATATCTAGAGATGCAATTATCACCCTTTCCAAAGTCCAACAAAATTCTCATGTTTATACTTATAATGAGTTGACTCATTATGAAATATAAATGAACATAACATAGATCTGATGAAACAGGACCAAATTCACAAATATCAATTGAGTTCTGATCATGAAGCATATTACGAAACAATATTGAAGGACATTATTCGTTTGTTTTATGCCGACAATGAAGTCAAAGAGCGTGCATATTCTGACTGAACTAATAACGTCTTCAAAAGAGATAAAGCGTTTTATTTACATTTTACTAAATAGCGTATATGTAATTTGGTTTTTTCCAGGGACACTACCTTTCCCATTTCCCTTCCGCGTGCTTCCTTCTCGATCTCATTTGAAGCACAGATTCCATTCATGCATGATGCATACTTTAGAAGCAAAGTAT
Source organism: Lepidocyrtinus dapeste (assembly GCA_036850885.1). Lineage (NCBI taxonomy): Eukaryota > Metazoa > Arthropoda > Collembola > Entomobryomorpha > Entomobryidae > Lepidocyrtinus > Lepidocyrtinus dapeste. The sequence continues at coordinate 5,354 of JAANSQ010003202.1, forward strand.
TTTTTCAGTTTGTCCAAGCTCAAATTACTGCAGAGCACCTAAGTATAGACATGGAACATAATATTCTATTGCAGCATTAACATGATGGTATCTCTCGACCTAATTCAATATACACCCAAAGTAAAAGCGAAAAGTTCGTCAAAGTAATTTAATAAAAAAACTGTTTTTGTACCTAAAAGATATTTATAGCAGAAAAGATAGGCCTTTTGCTCCCGAAAACTTTTAATGAGCCGCCTCTTTGATCAAGTTTGGGCTCTAATGATTCTTTGTTTATATAACGATTTAGAGGAAAGCTTCCAACGTGAATGAAAACAGACCCTGTGCTTTTACACGTGCACATCAAATGGCAAATTCTTAATCGGATGGAATTGGATGTAATTAACTACAAAAAATACAGTTCTACAGGGGGTAAATTAATACAGGGAAGTAATCAAAGTCGAAATGTTTGTCAACCAGCTTTCGCTCCATTCAATGAATGAGGAAAATCAGTTCCCAGTTTTGATTTATTTTTAGCTTGGGATTTGCTAAGCTGTAATCCAATTCTAAATTGCAACTTTGACTTGTAAATAAGATGAAAGGGTTGTTTGTTCCTTTTGGTTTCAGAATATCGCAAGTGTGAAATGGAAAACTTTTCATAAATCCTAACCTTTTCACACACCCACGTAATAACAAATCTTTTTTACAATTTATAACTAATTTCTTCACTTATTCCCTAACTCATTCTTTAATTTCAGCTAAAAAAACGATGAACATAAATGACGGGTGAGTCGGCTTAATATGGTTAAACGACCTAAGTTTGCTTAACTATCTCAGCGAAAGCAGAACTTGTAAGAATTGTCAGTGATTAATACATATCTTGCGTGAGCAATCAAAGGAAACGGAAAACTCTCATTTGCTTTGGTGAATTCTTTCTCCGATCTAGTTTACTGGATAAAACTGAATTAGAAAAGCTCCATTGTTTTATGTACATTTGGTTTGGGAGAAAACTGCAATTTTTAGAAAATTCCAATTCTCTAAGGAGTGGTTTGGAAAGTAACTGTGTTATCGTCTTTAAAGTAATTCGGCTATTGTGATTCTAAGAGCTTTTGTCAACAAACGGTGGTCTCGAAATTGGTATAATGCGTATGAAAGCATGAACAGCAATATTAAATTTTCAGAAAATCTTCCTGAAACAGGTTAGAGAATGGCTAAACAAATACGTAGGCATTCAAAATGCCATGTTTTTTTCTAAACTAAACAATTGAATAAAACATTATTTTTGTAGGTCAGGGAGTTTGCTCTTGTACCTCTATTTATTTTTAATTTTTCCAAGCGAACCCTAGAAGAACCAACATGGACAGAATTTAGCATCGGGAGCTATTTTGCGGACGGGATTGGAACGTTTGGCAAGCTCAAGCCTAGTGTTTTCTTTCCTCTTGACTTTTTTCCTACGTTTTTTCTTTTCAATTAATTTTATATCTACGCACATGGCAAGTCCTTCACCAGCAGACAAGAGACAAGCACCCGATGCCATAAACAATTAAGTATGGATGCACGATTTTTGGCCCAACACTTTCACTTACAGTCTAAAAAATTGTAGAACAAAGTGAACCGAGAAGAGTATAAATGTATGCCATTTTGGGGTTCCCGCGCCAAGCTAGGTACTCCAGGATATGAATTCTAGGTCGATCTTTCCTTTGAAAGCTTAAGTGTAAAAAGGTTTTCATGGTCTTCATTACTTACATGCTATCCATATACAATAGCCAACTCATGAAGATTGCGTGCGTTTTGGGGTCATTCTATAAAATTGAAGTTAGCCCCAAGAGAGCTCATACGACAAGGTGTGACTGTTTAAATTTTGAAGGTGTTTACTTCGTGCGATATTGTCAAAACCCTACACAAACATAACTAAGCGGGAGAAAATCCTGAATAATTTAGATACACTTTCTGAAAAAAACGACGACACGATAAAAGATACATGAAAAAGTTAAAAAGAAAGTACTGGATAAAAGAAGAAAAGAACTGGTATATTTTTAAGCTTCAGAAAGCTATCTGTTAAAAAGAAGTTGAAAAATATGGTGGCTTTTGTACGTCATGTAGGTCAGTTGAAAAAAGATGCGAACTCGGGGTCTGAATGAGTAAGAAAAATGGAAAAGGTAAAAGTCTTTAACATGAGCAATCTATTTTGCATCTCACACTTTAGATGCTCAAGATAAAAACGAAAGCAAAAGACTCTGGAGAATGCCAAAAGCCCAAAAGAAAATACTTCCTGTTAAATAACACCACACTGCCTGGTCTGAAGTACAAAAGAAATCAAGTTTCTTGTGGTACGACAGTACCATGATTCAAAAGGGATTTCCTCACCTTCTTATCTTTTGTTGTTTTGATTATTTAGTGGTTTATCCAACTTTTGCAACTTTTTCCTTAAATACACAAAAGGAACAACATCTAAACGTTAATGTCAATTGGAATCTATACGGTTTATAGATTTTTAAACATGAATATTGGCCAGGTAAAGTTTTTGGACTAACTTCACAACGCCTTAGCTCACTTGTAACGAATTGTTTACAAAGTAAATTTTTCGAGAACTTACGCACGTTTACATTTTGCAAGATTCTACATACTCAACAAAATTCAAATAACCGAAAATAGCAGTTTTCCAAGTTTCAATGTAATATTAAGGTAAACATTTTCTACGACTTAACGGTTTCTGGCCTACGCTAAGCCACATCCTCACCACACACTTTTTCGTTTTTCCTACTGTACGGATTTTTTTTTCGTTTTTTTCAGGTACACATCTTTTATCTGATGGCTCACGTAAAACAAACAAACCTTGACTGATCTGATTTCTATTCTGCTTCTGTTTGGAATATTTCGCCAGAGTTTGTTTTCTTCCGGGTGAAGAGGATCCACAGCTGAAGAAACTTAAAGCGTCAGCTAAGAATTATTGCGATTACATTGTTCCAAGAAGGAAATACTCTTAGGGAGTTTCTGAGAGGAGAGCTATAGCGATTTTTTGCTTACGAAATTGATACTGATCATCTCTGCTTCTCATCGTCATCATCATCACTATGACCATTTGTTAGTGAGATAGTAATCTCTAGTTGGCTTGGCGTTTGTCATTCCTTGAGCCATCGTAAAATCTGAGGTCATTGAATAAATTGCTTAACTTTATCCCAAACTACGAATTCCATGTTTTCATTGTTACTTTTCTCTGCTCTCGTATGAAATATATGAAATAAGGTTCATGTCCTCTCACACTCTGCGTGATTCTTGGTGAGATAGAAAAAAAGAGGAGGAAGTTCACGTTAGAAAAAAATATGAAGAGGAGTATACGAAAAATAACAGCAAACTATAATACAAGACCTCTCTCAAGGAATCTTACTTTGACTTTCGCAAAGATGGATCAATCAAATCAACGCTATATTCCATTTCATTCATAAAACGCTAATGGACAATTAGGTAGTAACATGAAGCTAAAAGCATATCGCACTGAGGTAAAATGCAGATAAAGTAGCTGAGGAGAGATCAAAGGACGTTGTTATTAAAACAAAGTGCCGTGATGCAATACATGCAAAGCGCTGACCAACAATGAACTCAAGGTCAACTATAGCAATCACAAAAAAATTATCCAAGTCTCTATGATATCGATATGATTCTGTTTGGCTAGTGGGTAATAAAAGTACGTCATGTTATGCAATCTTGGGTAGGGAATGTAGGGATAAGGTTGAGTATTTTGTATGCAAATAACCTTTGAAGCCAGCGTTCAAACTTACCTAGAATAAGAATCCAGTTAGAACAAGCTCTTATGGATAGGGAGCAACACCAAAAAAATTAATCACCTGTCAGCCTGTCACTAGCCTAATGTCTAATCTTAAGATGTGGTGATGATGATGATAAAATGCAAATTAGGAATAATACTAAAAGTGAGCATTGTACATTTTTGGCAGGTTAAATAAACAGTAAATTTTCACTAAGTATGAGATGAGAGTGTGAATTATAGGACATATTTTATGCAAAACCTCTTTTGGGAGTGACCTCCAAGATGACTTTATTATGATAAAAGTTCAGGAATTATGATGTACAGATGAGAAAAGTTGATTAAAAAAGTTGGTTTATGTGTCATTTTAACTGGTTAAAAAATTAAATGAGGATGTAAATGGTGATGATGATTATGAGAATAAATCCTAATTATGAAATGATGAATGCGTAACAGAAAAGGTTACTTTTGCTAAATGTCTTCTTTGAAGCTTTTAGTAAGTTAAGCAGTTCAAATGAAGTGCTAAAAAAGGCAGGGCTGCGTCACCTAATTTTTTTACCTAAAAAAAGTTGCCATAAAGCAAATTAGATTTTACATCCCTATTGCAATCCATCTCGGGATGAGGTACACCTTCGTCACATTCTTAAGAGCAAACGAGCTACAGGGACAACCCACCTTCTAATTTGGAGAGACAATGCAAATGATATAAAATGCCACTTGGTTAGACTAAATTAATATGATATCTTAAATTAGGTTATGATTGATAATGACACAAACTGTGAATATTTAGTGCTTGCCTAGTTTAGAGGAATTTTTAAAACCTTGGCGAGGAAAAACTTGTGCTTTAAAAAGAAATGTTTGCGTCATTATAGAATCGAGTAAAATAACAAAAATGAAGGTAATTTTCTTGGAAAGACTTTTATTTCAGTAATAGCATGTTCTGATTTGATTGAGGATAGGTAAAGGAATGCAATAAAAATTTGCGTTATTGCTCCGACATGATGCATAACAATAAAGCAAAAGTAGTCAGCATTTGGAATGAAACCATTAAACAAGTTTCTCGTCAGCAGAAAACCTGTTATGCATCATAAATTTGAAATAATATTGAGTGATGACATGATAGTCGTCAATAATATTATAGCGAACAAATAATGATCATTGAGCTAGCAATGAATAATCGGGGCGAACTGAGACGTGCTTTAGCAGTATTTTAGCATATTTATTATTGAGAAAATCAGTTCTCTCCCTTAGTTTTGCTTGCTTATTTGCAGATCTACATCTACACATTTATTTTCTTCGCTGGAAACATCTCTGTTAATCTGTTATAATCAGTTATTCTGCTTCGTAAAAAATGATTATGAAATCTTTTTTATCTTAA
>JAANSQ010003203.1:0-10470 GCA_036850885.1 Lepidocyrtinus dapeste
GTGGAAAAGGAGATCAAACCACTAGCTACAGTCACAGAAACGGAGATGAATATAGATCAAGATCTAGGGAGAGAGATAGTGCCCGTTATCTTGGTCATGGCCTTCATCGAATTCGTGTACGTCATAATTGCCCAGTTCCAAACAACCGGTACTCCGGTCGAAGTTCAACGCCCTCAAGTCGCCATTCGACTTTCAGCTGCACAAACAGTAGCAAAGAGGAGCCTGGTTGTAAATTTGATCATTATCATCGACCTAAGGACGATGTGAATTACAGCAATACTAAAAGTTCTGGGTCAGTTAGGCAGGGACATGGGAACACTCGATTCAATCAGCATGAAAATCGTCGTTGTAGTGAAAGCCGTCCGAGCCGCAGGAGTGCTTCGATGGATGAACTCAGAAAGAATGAGACAACATCAGTACATTCGTCGACTCGTAATTCTAGAGGTGATTCAGATTCAACATCAAAACTACAGTGTAGATCCTATGAGATTTCCCAATCTCGGAGAGACTTTCACCATAGAATGAATTCTTTTCAGCACCGTGATAATAATATTCCAGCCCGTGATCGGCTTAATCATATTAGTGCCTGTCCTAATCGAAGCCCTCATCATTCTGTTGCTCGCAATAATCGACCTACTGATGAGTTTGAACCTCATGCCGCTTCTCCAGTCGCTCAGTGTCCATCATCTCCTAACACGAATTTAAGTAGTACAGTTAATTGTTTAGAGAAACGCCAGCGCTCGCCTGGAAAACCAAGTTTAAACAGCGTACTCAAAGGCCAGCTTAAACGGTCACCAGATAATCAAAGAACAGCCTTGCCACGTGGGAAGTTTATACATGGTGAAGAAACCTCAAAGGGAACCCCAGTACCCCCTGCCTCTTCCGCTATGAGTAGAGCAAAAACTCGACGTTTTAAACCACAAAGGAAGCCGTCAACTTTACCTCAACAGTCTCCACGAAAGAGGAAGAGAAAACTAGGCGGAACTGTTGGTACTTCAATGTCAAACGGAGATGTTAGGTCCTCTATGAAATCATCCAGCAAAATGCGTAGAACAAATTTCGCCGATGAAAAAGTTTCCACAGGGCTCTCCGAAAGTTGCGCCTCGCAATCTATTATTGACGAAATCAGTAATACAGATACTAATGCTGATGATTATGAGGATGGGGTCGAGAAGTGGGTGAGGTCGGCTCCTGACGAATTGTATTATGCTCGTCAACTGGATGGGTAAAGACTTACATGATATTTATAATTTTTTTTATGTCATGCCAGTCATTGCTTTTGTATTTTTCTTGCATTGAAAATCATTGATCTAAATTGTTTTTGTTTTTAGTCATGCGACTGCCACGGAACGAACTCAGACACTGTGCGAAAAATTTTACCAAATGCTTCTCGTTAAGTCTCAAGAATCAAGGGAGGTTGCGGAGCTACTAGGAGCAAGTAAAATGTCAGAATTGATTGAAATTGAAAATGCTCAAATGGCAGAGGCATCCTCGTCAAGTTCATCTTCAGCGACTGATACTTCCTCAGAAACATCATCTGATGAAGAAGGTTTCAGCATGACGCGAAGAGATACGGCAAATAGGGAGCTTGAGCGTAGAAAGAAACATCCTAGACGTCTTCATGTTGAACTTTGGCATAATGACCCGGGCCTGATGAACGATGGTCCTGTGTGTCGCTGTAGTGCGAAAGCACGAAGGTTTGGAATTCGACATGGATTTTATCCCGGAGAAGACAAAATCCCATTTTGTAACATGTTCACCAATAACAAGGAAAGACTGTACCACTACAGAATTACTATATCACCTCCAAAGAACTTTCTAATCAGTACACCCACAGTAATTAATCATGATGGACACGAATACATTTTCGAAGGGTTTTCCATTTTCTCACACTATAAGTTAGATTTAACCTTGCCTCCATGTAAGGTCATCCGATTTAACATTCGCTATGATGTGTTCGTTGAGGAAGAACGGTTTCCTGAGTCATTTTGTGTGAAGGAACTTTTGCTCTTTGAGACTTATCTGTTTAGGGAGATATTGGAGTTGGTTGATTTGAAATACGAATGGAATGACGACACAGGATGCAGCCAGTTTCATTTGATGCCTCGGTTTGTTCGTCGCCTTCCTGATAACGGTCAGGAGATTTTATCAATGAGTCGAGTACTCATACATTTGCTGAAGAGTGACAAGGAGCTTGTTAAGGAGGAAGACCTCCACAAACTATACACTGTGGAACAAAAAGACTGGCAGAATTTTGCAGACAGACATAAAGGCACGATCGTAACCAAGTGGGGAATGAAGCCTTGCGCCGTCCGGGTAGACCAAATTGATCGAGATGTCAGTGGACATGAGCAGCAAGAAGATGAGGGAATTCCATTTCCACTCATTGTTCATTTCGGCATCCGCCCTCCCCAACTTTCTTACGCTGGTAATGCTGGTTACCAACGAGCTTGGCGTAGGTACGTCAAATATCGCCATTTACTCTCAAACATGCCCAAGCCGTCAGCAGAGGATAAGCTTAAGTTGCTGAAGAAGGAAATGAAACTGCAAGAAATGAGGACTGCGTCAAGCTTAAAAAGAGACGTGACTGTTGCAATCTCATCGAAGGGCTTTCGAACAACTGGAATATGCTGTGATTTAGTTCAAGTAAGATTTATCTATCTAAATATAGTAGTAGTGTAGTATAATCCAAGAAAATATTTTGAGTCCCTGTTTTATTCTTACTAATTGATGGTTTTTATTTTTGTAGCATGCCATGTTGATCCCCGTGCTTGTAGCTCACCTAAGATTCCACAAGTGTCTGGAGACTCTTGAAAAATGCATGGTATATCCATTCCAAAATCGTTACCTGTTACAGTTGGCAATGACGCATCCAAGCTACCGAGAAAATTTTGGAACTAATCCAGATCACGCGAGGAATGCGTTGACAAACTGTGGTATTAGACAGCCAGAGTATGGAGATCGAAGAATACACTACGCATACACTAGGAAACGTGGCATCAATACACTCATTAATATTATGGCCAAGTACTTTTTCAATTTTTTCCCACGATTTGAGCAAATTAGTGTTCATAAAATAGTTCAAACTAGTGAAGTAATGCTTATACATTGTAAATTATGTATGTATACAATTATTGCATTGCATTAATTTACTTGCCTTAGGTTCGGGGCTGATCAGGAGACAGAGTCAGACATCACTCACAACGAAAGACTTGAGTTTCTTGGTGACGCCGTGGTCGAGTTTGTAACCTCCATACACTTATTCCATATTTTTCCAGACTTGGAAGAAGGAGGTTTGGCTACTTATCGTGCGGCAATTGTACAGAATCAACACCTTGCAGTTCTTGCACAGGTAAAATTAAGTAAATGATGTTTGCGCTCATTGTGTAATTTAATTTAATTTTTTGAGTATCGAAGTATAATAACCATCTCTTTTTGTCAAAATAGGCATTAAACTTGGACCAATATATGCTTTACGCTCATGGTAGCGACTTATGCCACGATTCAGAGCTTAGACACGCAATGGCAAACTGTTTTGAAGCTTTGATGGGAGCCTTATTTTTGGATGGCGGTATACAGGTAATTTATCATTTGGCAGGTTTTTAAAATTGAAAAATCAAAGTTTGTCTGAAAATTTAAGAATATACACTGATGCATTATAGAAATGTGTAGCGTTTATTCAGTTCTAAATAGCATATTTTTCAAGATTTGACAGTTATTGATTATGGGATTCGCTACATGTTATAAATACATTTGTTAAATGGATTCCCATTGGATTTCCAGGCAGCGGATCGAGTGTTTGGAAACACCCTTTTTGGAAATCATGCAGCGCTCCTGGACCTATGGGCAAATTATCCGAAACATCCATTGCAACAAGAGGAACCTCAAGGTGACCGTCACTGGGTCAGCTCGCACGAAGTACTTCAAAAACTGGCAGAATTTGAACAAAACATCGGGATTCAATTTAAACATATTCGTCTGCTGGCACGTGCTTTTACTGATCGAAGTTTAGGTTATAATAATCTAACGAGAGGTTCCAACCAGAGACTTGAGTTCCTTGGGGATACTGTTCTTCAACTTATCTCATCTGAATACTTGTACCGTCATTTCCCTGATCATCATGAAGGGCATTTATCCGTAAGTAGCTTTCACTTTCCAAAAAATAGTAATTTATTTAAAGGAGAACAGTTTAAATTTTGGCGCAACTATCAATTGTTATTTTGGAAATTTTAGCTACTGCGAAGTTCCTTAGTGAATAACCGCACTCAGTCCCTTGTCTGTGATGACCTCGGCATGCCTTTGTACGCAATGCGGGGAGATCCGAAGTCAGATATGAAAACAAAAGATCGGGCTGATCTCCTGGAAGCCTTTCTAGGCGCGCTATATATTGATAAAGGATTGAAATACTGCCATCGCTTTTGTAAAGTGTGCTTCTTCCCCAGGCTAAGCAATTCCATTACGAAACAGGAATGGAATGATCCCAAGTCTAAGCTGCAGCAATGTTGCCTTACACTCCGTGCCATGAACGGAAAAGAACCCGACATACCTCAGTATAAAGTTACTGAGTCTCTTGGACCAACTAACACCAGAACTTATATAGTAGCTGTGTATTTCCGTGGAAACCGTTTAGCCACCGCGCGTGGCCATAGTATTCAAGAAGCGGAAATGAATGCTGCTGCATACGCTTTGGAAATCTCCGGTCACTTGTTTCCTCAATTACATCACCAAAAGCGAATCATGGATAAGACCAAGACAAAGTCGCCTCATTAGAAGCGCTATTAATTAGTTCTTATAAAACATTCATAATACATCAATATCCATAAATAAGTTTCAACATTTAATTTAGAAAATAGCAATTATATCGAACCGATTCGTCTACCATGGCTTGCAAAATAACGTTCGTCATAATATTTGAGAAACCTACTATGCATCCTTCCATATGCCTAGGTTTAGTAATTATAATTATACGAATGTAGAGCATAAAGCCCTTATTTATCTGAGCAAGTGCTTTCACTGCATATTATGCTAGAGTAACCTTAGATGCCTTTCATTGAGTCTAATCATACAATAATTCATATAGAACATCAAACTATGCAAGACATGAATCCGCAAGATAAAACGTCTGGATGTTACGGCTAATCTGTATTATCAAAGCATACATACTAGATGTTAAATTCCTACATTACGTATTATTTCCTTACATACGTGTTGTGGTTCTCATTTAAAAGAACTAGTTCAGAGGACTTAATAATTCAAACAAATAGAATATTGCTTTTCCCCGTGTAGTTACAAATTATATTTTTCAGTTGTGTAGTTCAGATTTATGTTTACCTAAACTTCAATCTGTGAATTAAAACTTAGTTTTGTTTTTTAAGAATGCAAAGTGGTTAATATAACAATGTATCTATTATGCAAAATTTGATATAATGGTAATAAAATTACACCCAATGCATTTAAATACTAAAAAACTAAATCTGCTCTTCAACAGGCCAATATTTGATTACGTTTTTATTTACATGCGAAGCACATACTGCGCTCAAGTAATGTAATTATGATGGTATGAGCCTAATATAAAGTATTCCATACTCGAAGCTCCAGCAAATAGACAAAACAGGGAAAGTAATCTGCTATACGAAACTAAAATATCATCATTCTCAAATCTCTTTCAAAACCATGAAGACCGTTTTTTGAAAACTGATAGGAATATTAAAATTTAGAACGCTATTTATCCAAATAGTCTTTAGTGAAAAAGCACATATCGTATGCCGTTTAGACTGCTGCAGTTTTTTTAACTACCAATACTTCTTTCTACCACGCTTTCCTTTTGTCTTGTTTATGTAACAATATACGAAACATCAGAAAAACTTCATTGGCTTCATTATCTCAGACACTTACATACAAACATACATGTACTCTATTTCCATCTTGATCACCACGAGCATTTTCATTTCTCCGCAAAGGAATTCAATCAAAGTGAAATCAATTATTTCAAAAGGATTTTACGATTGGCTTACACTATAGCAGAAAAAATTAGAAACGCTTTTTGTTTTTCTTATAGAGCAGAACACGTTCTCGATTGCTATTAAGGGTAAGCATGGTGCCTTTCAATGATATCTTTTCCACTCTACTTTCCTTCAAGACACGACAACCAAGCTTGAAGAACCCCCTAGAAGAAGTTTTCTATTTAAGTAACATACATACTACATATTTATAGAAATAGTCAAACTAACAGTTCTCCAGTTTCCAATGAAAAAGAATAATAATAATAATCGTTTCATGTCAAGCAAGTACACAAGCTATTAAAGCAAGTGGGAAAAAAACTATTAGACGCAAACGTAGTTGCTAATTTGTATGCATAGGAGGTAAGTCAATAAAAATCCCGGGTGGAGGTTATTTTAGAGCTCACAAAGCATTGCACATTGAACTTTGGTAGTAGAGGAATAAAAATGCCACTTTCATTCATTTTATTGAAATTCTAGCAAAAAAGCATGAGTAACTAGAGGAGGAGAAAGTTAAACCAAAGAGAAATTACTGTTTTTATTGTTGTAACTTTAATGTTAATGGGTATGCAAAGGAAACTTCTAATTCTGTATGAGTCGCATTGTTTTTCTATTACTCCAGAGTTGATAGTACCTAGGCTTACATCGTTATCATCATCATTTTCCCTAGTAATTTGATGATTTGCCGACTCCATTTTCCTTTTTTGTCGAATCACAAACGCTATTCTTTAACGAATTTTCCGTTATAAGAAAGAACCATGGAATAAGGTGATGGCTGCAGAGATTATTAACTCTAGCTAATTATCTCCTATGACACTGCACTGCAGTTGAGGTTCCCTCCTGACAAAATGCCTCTTTCATCCTATAAAATGTCTTTAAGGAAGTATAAGGAGAAACTGCAAAAAAAAAATAATGACAGATAAAGACGATAGTGCTTAAAATGATGGGATGAGGGATAGAAAGCAAAAGGAGCACTTTAATAAATGAAACGTTCCTCCGTCTCACAACATGTTTTTTCCATTTTGCTTCAAAAATAACTGCGGATAAGGGACAGTTGATAGCCATTTTATCTTCACCAGTCGACTGGTAATCCTGGAAATAGCATACATTATCAAAGTGTTTTTCACTGTGACTGCGATACAATGGAATGTGTAGGATGGAAAAGAGGGTGTTGATGAGCTTGTTGACTTTATATATACTCAAAGTTTTAGTGAATAATACGAAGCTTACTGTTGTACAGCGCATGAAGACAATGTTATGACGTGCTGGTAATGACAGTCTTTCCCTCACCTATCGCGTCTGATCTATATTTTCATACCGGTTGACACATGAAGAAATATGCGGAAGTGTTTTTCAAATTTTTTGGAATAATCAAATTATTTCAATCATTACACCAGCTTAATCATTCTGATTTTTACTCACAAAACATTCAGAGATTTTGGAAACTAACTTGCATTACTAAGGTGCATGACATTGAAAATCTCTCATTAACTGCCTAATCCCACTCTATGTATGTATTTTACGTTTTTTAGGTAAACTTTTAATGAACGGAATGAATAAGAAAGTAAAAGTCAGATTTCATGCGTTTCCTTCGAAGTAGTTTGCAACTGTGTTCAACTTAACTGAAGCGAAGAACTTTTGAGGGTAGTGGATTGTAGAGGTAACGTATTCAGGGGTGAAAATCCTGTTTGGGTATTCTTGTCCTTACCATCATTTTCACCTTTCTTCTGAACAACTCAGAAGATAATGATGACACTTGATTATCCCATTTTTATTGCGTTTTTATGCTATCAAATCTCACTATTTCTGTTTCCTCTGCACGGTGGTGAGTAGTAAAAACCCAATATTATTATAGGATTGCAAAATTGGAATGGAAGCAAATGAGATTTTTTTCTCTCCCCTCGTCTCATTTACACATTTCATTTACTTTTTTCATCTTTGTCCCCTCCTGTTACTTACTAATTCACTGTTTCCCTGCATTTATATCTGCGGATAAATGACTCGACTTGATGCATGACAACGGATTTTTTCACATTTTCTTCGCTTATAACTCGTACAACCTTACGCTCACCTTATTTTTCTCGCTTTCATTTATTCCAGTTTTATTGTATACACTCGGTTAAGTCTACACACAGATTTTTTCTCACCCTATGAAGCTGCTTGGTCTTTGTAAACCTTACCAATAGACGAAGGACTCACTCAAGTAAGCAGAGTAAAAGCAAATTTTATTAGCGTGATTTCTTCCCCTTCGTACAAGATTAACCCACATGGATAGAAGCAAACGAAACTTGAAAAGTATAAGTGAGCTGAAATTAAAGTGCATCCAAGAGTTAATAGTCGTCATCTAAAAAAAATGTTTTCGTTTTCGTGCATCCGTCAACGTGTGTGTTCCGTGCTAAGTTGTACTCACAAAATGCTTTTAAAAAATATTTCCCCATTGAAAATATTAATGTCGCTTTGCCTAACATCCCAAAATTAATTGCTTGCGAGCATCACCTCATCACCAACAGTGAGAAATCAGAAAACATGAACCAAGCCCAGGAAAACGAATGTTATAGCTTCCTTCCTATTCCTGAAAAAATGAGATATGATAGGTGCAAGTGGGATAAAATCCTTCTACTTCAAATCATGCCTCCAGTGCACTCATGAAGTTACTCTACAAAGGTAAGGTTTACTGGGAAAAGGTAATTTGAATTTTAAGTATAAAATGGGAAAGTTAATTTTCCTCCCTCTAGTTGAGTTTAGACTTGAATTGGAGTGGGACTGAATTATACTAATTTGGAAGGGAAAGGAAGAAAAGTGTAGGAGAAAAAATTCTTATTTTACGCTTCGGTCTCTCTCATTCCTACTCTGTTTGCCCTTAAGCCACGAAAAAATTGCATTTTATGAGTAACTCCAAGCAATTCATATAATTTTTATGCACAATCTGGTAGACTTGTTCCGGAAGTAATATTGCAACCTGGAACTAGAAGGAAGAAAATTTTCTCTTAAAGTTAAATTGTGGCTTTGAGGGTGCGGGTGGCTGCTTGTTGTGTGTACATTGTAGGAAAAGTGGGCAACAAACAAGATTAAATTTATTTTCTCATGACTTTTCAACACCACCAATTTTTTAGTTAATATATTCACCAAGTACCGTAGCCTATATTTATTTCTTTCCGTAGATAAACAGTTATCCCTAAGCAAATAACCATGCATACACATTTAAAACTAACTATTTTTATCTACTTGGAAACGAAAAAAAAACTTTTATGCTGATTATTTCCGACAGGTACTGCTGGGAGAGTTTGAGAGAAAAGCAAAAACCATTATTATAATATATAATTTGGGAACAAGTTACAAACTAGGAACCAAGCTCGCACTAAGTAAGCAGACTCAGTCAGTTGGTGTAATTATTAAATATGATTATTTTGTTATAGCTAAAGCCGTATAATATATTATAGGCGACGATGGCGAAAACCTATACTCTGGGTTTCTCAGGTTCCAAAATAATTTTTTATAGTCACCACGGCTACATCTGGTTTTGATTACTTGCATCCTTATCCCTTTTTCCTACTTTTGTTTACTCCACCTTCTTAAAACATTCTCTTTCGTTAGTAAAAGTGAAACGACTATAGAAGTATGCATATACAGTGAAACACGAATGAAAGGAGGTATAAGTACACAGCTCCTTTGGACTATGAAAAAGCAAAAGGAGTAACTGGAGAAAAGGAGCAAGTAAAAACACAAGAGTTCGTAAAAACTTAAATGGTTCTTTGGGAGGTGTATCAAGTCATCCTATAAAAATACAGGTAGTCTATATATAATCTATGAATAAATGAAGTAGAGCTTAACGCTTACGCTACAAACTATTTTTATAATAAGGCAAGGGATAAGATAGTGTTTCATCTGGGCAAATACTTTTTTACTCACTCTTTCAAACCCATTTTCATGCCACTGTTACCACGACCACACTACCACTACCGGTGAAAGAGAAAAAAGGCTTCTTATCTCGGGAGGATAATTTCATAATAATGCTTTGGCTATACCCGCACTAAAACATTCCCAAGTAAAATCAGCCAAGTTTTAAAGCAAAAGTAAGCTCATAATAATCTTCAAGGAGTAAAATAAGAGAGATAAGCATTTTTTGTAATGAAAAGCTTATTCTACTTTTGAAGCAGCACAATGCTATCTTTGCTTTCAAAACTTTGGATGTACCTTTTTAAACAATATTGTACCCCGTACGATATGCTTTCTCGTAAACAGCAACCGGAAGAATACGCTTTTCTGTACTGACTAAATTCTAAGTAAGTATGAGCGATGCTTTATTTGCTGTTCCTTGTGCCTTCGTCGTTATAATTATATCTACTCTCGATATGATAGTGATCGTATAATTATTACGTAGCTGAAAGCTACTAGTGATTTTGACATGTCCGTCCGTCTGTCTGTCCGTCTATATGTCCGTCTGTCTGTACGGGCCATAACTTTCGAACCG
>JAANSQ010003204.1:0-10469 GCA_036850885.1 Lepidocyrtinus dapeste
TGCTACTCCGGGACTCATTACTCGACAGCCCCACTCCAGTTGTGGAGTTGGCCACCGCAGCAATCACACTGTTCACTGTGTCACCAACTGTAAGGGGTCTGGCTTGTGTGGCACTAGTCACACTGGACGAACCTTGCTCGTGAAGGTTGTAGTGGTGTTGGTTTACCCCCGGCATTAGGATACTTGGAGTGCTTGCACCAGAACTTGAAATAGATCGAGTCCCGTTTATGCTCGAAGGAGGTGCTTCAACAGTGGTCGATGAGTCGGCGGACTGTCTAACAGTTTTTACAGAGAGATCTAAGGGGCTCTCACGACGGACACTGGTACCACCCATGCTGGTTACCACACTTGCACCAACACAACCGCCACCACCACTTGCACTGTTCTTTCGTTCTGAACCTACCACTACAGCACTTGAATTACTCGAACCATGATTTTGTACAGGAGGTGCAGTTTGTAACAATCCCGCTCCATTAACATGCCTCCCTTGAGTCGATCCTCGGTTTCCAGCTAATGTTCCAGCGTACATCTGGCTCAATGCGGCGCCCAAACCTTCTTCATACTTGGACCGTGGCAGTGTTCGTTCCTGAATCAACAAAATTTAAAAAAAATTAATGAATTTTAAGTTCACAAGCAGGACTGACCACCCTCAATTTCATTTTATTAATACACTTGTCTCCAGTTACATTCATTTAACCCCTAATCGTCATCAGATAAACGACATCAAGCTTCAATCTTAACTCGAATTTTCATTATCACTGCTAATTTATCTGCATAACATCAACCTCTTCTTCAAGTTCACTAGTCTCCAGTCACACTTACCAGACTGGAGAAAAACTGTAGAAAACGCATTCATCATGAAATATATGTATTATGTGTTTAGTTAATGTTTTCCTACTTCCCAAAGTTTAATCACCAGAGAATCAGCAGACCCTATACATTGTATACCTAAGCTAATTCCCTTTTCCTTCTTGCTACTGTACGAAAAAGTGGCCCAACAACTTTATTTTTTTATCTTTTTTATACTTTTCTTCGCCTCTCCCAATTCTGCTCATTAGCAATTTTCTTCATACATAGCTCATAAGTATTCCACAAAGGTTTCTTCAAACAATTCAAATGTGCCAAGAAAAAAAACACACATAGCTCATAAGTATTCCACAAAGGTTTCTTCAAACAATTCAAATGTGCCAAGAAAAAAACACACTTTCAGAAGGCTTTGCACCTGCTGCGCCATGCCAAGCTAAACCTTTGCAAAAAATAAAAAATATTACGCCACAAGATTTTTCCTCGTTTTGAGGGAAATCCGTAAAATGCAAATTACTTTTCTGGTCACATTTTGATTATATATATGAATTTAAATTTTAATTACAGTGAGAGCAAAATAAGGGGAAGCCCTGAAACTACCAATTTTCTGCAAAATTTTCTCTTCATGTTCATCTCCCGGAAAAAGGAGGGCTATTTCCTTCACTATTCCTAAATTTCATGCGCTTTTTCCATCTTGTAATTTAATTCAAGGTAAAATGGATGAATTCTAATTTAATCTGATATTTCAAATAGGTACTGTTCTTTGCTAAATCAAATAATTTTCGATCAAGCTTTGATGTCCCTCCAGAAAAAACTCGAAAGTTGTGTGGAAACCGTATTAAGTTTCGCTTTGTCCTGCATCGCATTACATCTCTCTTGACTTTCACTTCAAAGGTTTCCTTTTCCCACGAAAATCTTTCATCATAATGTCAAGCGTCACAAGCTGAAATGCGAGTTTGCCATATTATTATTCTTGAAAAATTATTAATAATATTCTGCATATATGGCTTGTGTGTGTAGACTCTAACTCTTTACATAGGATCCTTTTGGAAAGTTTGTCTTGCTCTTTTTTTGTGCTCAAATGAGCCAAGTCAAGTGTACAAGTTATGTGAAGAGCTTCCTTTGAGCATACATATTTTATTGAAAATTGGTCATTCCATAACTTGGTTCACTTCAACATAGGCAAATCTCTGGAAAAACAATAACATCAAGAGCAAATCTAAAACATCAATAATATGTGGCATTAAAAATATGTACTCATGGACTTCTCTCCCGGTTATGCAAAAGACTTTTTAATTAAACAAATCCTTGCTTTCTACTTCTTTGTCTCTCAGAGGAAAGGAATAACTGCAAATATAATTTTTGTCATCCATCCATGTGTTCATCTGTAAAATCTAACCCTGACGAAGACTTAAGCTATTGGTCGAAAGCTAGGCTCTACTATTTTTTCTGAATAAAGTCATTTATTCGATGCAAACCGCATGGACTCCGCAAGAAGAATTTCACTATAACTGCAAAAAACTTTTTTAAAAGTACTACGTTCCTCTCTGCCTCGAAAATCGTGCATAATAACCTACCCAATCATTCTAAAATCCTTGACTCTTTCTTCTGAATTTCTTGGGAGAATATATATTTTCATGAAAAATATAATATCAGACTTGATCTATTATGAAAGCTTTGACCCACATAAGAGTAAGAGCCACAGCGTCTTTTTCATACAAACTCAACAACTCCATTTTGCTGCTTACAATGCCAAATAATATGTTAGCTTGTCACAGTCATTTCAGGATCTTTGACTTGACTTAAGACACGAACAAAACGAGAAACAGCCAATAAGGAATTCGATGCCAAACCATGCAAATTTATTCTTCCCCCTGGTAAAGTTTTCATCTTCACAGAATCCACATTCTATCTACAAATATTTTACACCTTATCGACAAAATAAAAGATGGTCATCCTCACACTACTCACGCCTAGATAATATTTCGCCTGTCTTCCTTTTTGGTCACAAAGCTAGAAAGAAAAAGCCGCTCGCAAAATAATCAGCATTATTAGTATACTGCCATCCTCTATCAAACGGATAAAGACAGAGCGCGTGGTCCTCTATAGATTTTTGTTTATATTGCATCAAAAGTCTAAATTTTTTGTGTATTACTTTCTTTTGAAAAATATGAATGGTGGGCCAAGAGGTAAGAGCAAACTTGAGTTGCAAAACGAGCTTTAAGCTATGGCTGAAAGCACCATATAGCATCATCATAATCGACATCCTCAGTAGATTCAGATTGCGAGATGAGTTGAGCTAATGTTACCAAACATCATCATCATTTTCTATCCTCATCTTCAAGAACATTTTTTCTTGAGAAAAACTGGTAAAAAATTACTCGTTTTTTTCTATATGTCTGTTTGTGCCTTGTGCCTTACCTCCACAATCAAAAATACAATGTTGTAATATTTTTTTGTAATAAGTTAAAGAAGCAAAAGCACGGCCAAACAATTTTTTTTCTTTTGAAGAGCAAAACGAGAGAGAGAGAGAGGGATCATACATATTACTTTTCTTCTTTTAACATTAACAGACTTTCCCATGAACGATTAGGGAGCGAGAGGCAAAGCAAAAGAAGATGTAATATTCACAGGTCTCTTTTCTTGTGAAAGGAATACGGAAGATGAATAGACGATACGCAGCGTATTTCGAAAACTGTATACTCTGTACGTAATACTTTGTTAGATACCTACGTATACATTGTCGGCATTAACGTTGATATGTATAGCCCATGGTAAAAAAACCACCAGAGAGAAAAAAAACTCTTTTCCATGTATATGCTACACGATGAAAGGAATGGGAAAAGTTTTTCAGTCTCGCCCTAACATTACCAATGCCTTCAGTATATCGTATCTCGATCCGAGATAAAAGGAGCAAAAACCAAAGAGATATAATTTTTCGCTTCGCTTTTTGGTAAATGCGGGAGAGTTTAGATTCAGATGAAAACGCTCAACAGAACTTTTTAGTCTTGGGCAAATTTTTAAGATCATTTTTAGAATCTGCTCGTTTCTTTTGACTTGTATTATTGCATGCAACTTAAACTTATAGATGAGAAAATAAAAACAAAAAACTGAACCAGCTCATGAGCAAGCACTACCAGCAGCAGCAATAAGAAGAAAAGAAAATCGGAGAATTTTTCAGAGAAAAAACAGTCATTCATGACGACAACTATATGACGATGATAGGAAAATTGCTTTTCCTGTGAGCTCAAGCTTACTCATAATGAGCAACCAAATAATCGCTTATTTTTTTGCCTAACGCCTGTCTGCAACTATGGATATAGTTGGTATTTTTTTATTGCTGTGACAGAAAGCACAACAAATAATACGAGAGTGTAATTGTAATTATTAATGGTAACAGTAAGGAAAAAGATTTTATTCCGGAAAATATTACTTTGACCTTTAATAAAAACCAATGTTTAAACAATCAAATATCTCTACACTCTTTCAAAAAATTTCATCCTGTTCCAAACAATTTCTGGAAAAAGAAAATTTTTCCCTCAATACTTCCTGGCTTCATGGGAAATATTATTTTGAAATTCTTTGATACATTCTTCACTTCAACCTCATATTCTTACAAATAACCCTGAAATTGCATTAGACTTAATAGAAAAGCATTGAAATGGTAAATTATTTCGTAAATTCGTATGAAAATTACACTCACTTTGTTTCTGTCTAAATGATTCAAAACGTTTATCGCTCTCACTATACTTTTCTTTTGTTTATACTTTTGTTTATAAGCCGGCCTATTTCAGTTCAACGGAGAGAGCAACACAAATGACGACGCTGCGTTGCGCTTGCAACAGCAATAACTGGAAAAAACTTTTTCTCTTGTGTTTGCCTTCCTACACGCTTCCTCCGGCGGAGAAGGGACATTTTCCTCTTTAATTTGCGAGTCCCCATTTCACAAGACTTTTCCTCTGTGGCAATAAAAACTCAATTTAATTACCACATTTCGCATTAGCGCTGAACACTTAAACTTAAAAATAACTTATACAGAGTTTTTTTTCATGCAGGCTATGCCTTTAGCACATTTATCAAAGCCCGTGGACCATCATTTCTCATTTCATGAAATAACCACACAAATAATTGAGCAAATTTAGAGCAGATTGTGTCCAGTACAATTTCTATTATTGAACTGGTAACAAGTATAAAATGCTTTCCAGAGAGAACACTTTTCAAAATTATATCACAGACGTATCAATACACTCAATCCTTGTCAAGAAATTAGATGGAAGTGCGTAGGATAGCATTACAAGATTAATCCTTTTTATTTATTTTTTTTAAATTATTTACGTTCAATATCTCTTTTCCAGCAATACAGCAACACTCCAGTAGCATTAACGTCCAAAAGTATTTTTTTTAATATTCGTTTCTTGTCAAAAATATTTATATACTTGTCACTTTATACACTCTCTCAGCGTAGTTTCCAATAACTATAAAAAGTTCAAGAATGCACTGAACTGCTCCAAAATCCATATTCCAAAATTATTATTATTTTTTTGTGAAGCGAACCCTCAAGGGACACTCCCTACCTCCAGTACAGCTAAATACAGACTGACTGATTGAAGCTATAAAAGACTTTGCTCAAAGTAGCTTTGCTTCCTCCAAAAGAGCTAAAGCATAGTGGAAAATATTGCATTCTGGTGGAAAAAAGGAGAAGGGAGCCAGAGAACAAGAGAAGAACGCATATAATGTCAGGCACAAAAAACTATCACGTTTTACGTTCCATGTAGAATATATACACAACCTTACATCTTTTCATCTTTTTTCTCTCTCCCTCAGAAAAAAAAACTTTTTTCGTCCAGTATTAGTACATATTACTTTTGCCTTATTCCCTAGTATAAAATACATTATCCTGCATACAAGCCTTTTAGACCTGACTCACTCACGACGAGGAAAAGTGGATGCAATATTTTCTGTATTGTATGTGTGAGACTAGTAGTTCCATGTAAACTTTTGCTCCCTCATCACATCACTATACTACTGTTCTTTGCTGCACTCGACTCTCTTCCCTGAGAGAGAAGTTCTCTCCCTTTTCTACTAAAGAAAATTATATTATGTTCATAGAAACAGTGAATATATACTGTATTATATTTAGAGGAAAAGGTTTTATACATTTTGGGAACTTGAAGCTTTCCTTGCACTCATTCTAAAATCTAGAATGCAGACGAGTTAAAGAAGGAAGCTTGTTTTGTTATTTATGCGTTGAGCCGAGTAGCTCATTGCATCTCTCCTCCGGGTTCGTTTTTTGTGTCTGCTTTTGTTATCCTTATGACAAAATGCATTTGTCAAATGACATTTATCTTTAAAGTGAGTTTCTTGTGGGAAGGCACCCTCCTCCTTCATCGTTTCACTTACAGAATGTCATGAGGGACCGTGGCACGTAGGCTTCTAGAGTGGACCATGTCATGCCATTCAAGTATATTACTAGTTTCATTGTTGAGATACTACGGGACAAGTATTTTTTTAATTTTTCGCTTTTGCTTCCCAAGGCATCATCTGGGAAGAAGGAGAAAAAATAAGTTGATGGAATACAATCGATTTTTACAAAAGTTTTCTTTGGTACAATATTAGGGTTCAAAGAAGGTACCTTTTTACTCCAAGGCAAATGAACAATGTGTACTATGCTGTTTCAAGGAATGTATACTTTGTAAACTGTAACTGATCCTTCGTTAAGACCGAGAGATAGATTTTGGTAGGGCTAGGGCTTTTAACTTGCCGGTCCACCTTGAACATGGGTAACATTGAATATATGGCAGTTGCTTTAAAAACAACGAAGTACTGACAGGTTAAAAAAAAAGTTTTTTTTTCTTAAAAAAATCATGCTACTGGACCAAAACCTGATAGCGAATTAGAGGTTCAGCCAAAACACGGACAAAAATTTCAGAAAATGAATTCGCAATTAACGTAAACCTTTTCCGTTAAATTTATCGAAGCATTTGTGAGAAAAAGTGTTTTTAAGATGATTACATTTCTCTCATACATAACATTTTTTAACAGCGTTATGAGGAATCCTTCTCGCAAAAAAATATCATCATACCTGATATTCCCTGCTAGATAATTGTCTACGTGTCAAAGGAAAATTGGAGGAGGATCAAATATCCTGTTTTATTGGCAACTGGAAGCGTACCATAACTTATCATTAGGTCGTGCCTTACATAGCAGAACCATATATGCATCGCAACCTTTAATTGCCTCTATTCAAAGTACACTCATGCGCTAGAAATATACAGTATCAACTATGTATAAAACCTCTATAATGATAATGAATGACAGCTTCTGTTAAATAAAAGAAAACGAACGACCCCAGCAAGAGTGAAAGAATATAAAAATGATCCATCCACTCGTCAAGGTCACCAACTCGGTTTAAAAATATAAGCTCAATAAACTTTACTTCTTTTTCTTTGTGAACAAAAGCGAACCAAAAGGGTAAAAACAAAGTTACCTAATCGAATATACAAGTATACATTCTATACTGGTGCTAAAACCTGTATGATCAAACGACATGAGCTTAGATAACATGTATTCCAAGAAAGAAAAGAACGGAGCACGCCATCACCATGGTCATTTTACTTCTTAACTGATTCCGCTAATTAACTTGAGCTTCCAACAAGATGACCTGAGAGAACGTGTCCGTTTTATGTGGATTATTTTTACTGATACAATCACAAGTTTTTTTGAATCCCTAAATTAAATAATCTTTAATCTAGGAAAGGTGTTTATTTTCCATCCAGAGTTGTTCAATGCAAAAAACTTTTACCAGCATTTATTGTACCATAATGGTCCTGCAAAGATTAGTAGTAACCGATATCATCATTATTATCATCATCATCACGCACAAAAAGTACGACGGCATTATTACACTCACACGCATTTTATTTTAGCTTAGGCCAAAGACCAACGTACCATCATCGCGGCGCGTTTACTTCGTTCGAGTCTCTCATTCCTCCAACTTCTTGCCATACAATTTAACAATTTATACATTTATCCCATTATGAGCGCTACGATAGAGAATATGGACAGAGCGTACCACCAAAGCTAGAGCTCCTTACACACACTTTGTTTTCCTAGCCTGTCATCATGAAAAACGTCCTACCTATTTTCATTTCCTCACCCACGCATACACTATACCATCTGATTTTTTAAAGAAAACTTTTAATCTAATAAATTTCATCCGGATAAAAATTAAATAGCACTTTTTCATTCTTTTGCAACATTTTTTCTTCAGACGTCTGCAGAATAGGCAGTTAGGATGGTAAGTAAGAACCACCTGCGCAAGTTTCAACATGAACCGTATTAAAAGAAAAACTTCTGCCAAGAAACTTGACTATGACCTCAGTTACTCTTCTTTTTTACTTAACAAAAAATACCAAGAGTCAAAGAAAACGTACTAATATCATCTCTTCCTTCCAGTCCTGTACAGAACCTGACAACTTGCTTTTAGTTTTGCCCTTCCTTTTATCCCAAAACTCCTAAAAGAAACCTAAGAAAACGAGTGACACAACAATAGAGACAGAAAAAGAAGGAAAAACGTAGCATAATTTATTTGGCATTTTTGTGCCACGTCGTTCATCGCTCTTATTCCCTATCTTGTAGACTCAAGACAAAGGATGATACAAAACCACGCAAGTACAGCAATCCATATAGAAATTTCCTTGCTTCGCTCGATTTCAATCTGATGGTCATGGGATGTGATAAGAAGCCAAAGCCAAGTGCAGATAGAGTAAAAGAACATGATAAAAACTTCTTGTTAGCATTACAAAGGACATGAGAGAGCTATACAATGCCATACGTAATCCTACAGTTGAGCTTTGCGGGAGTTCAGTTCAGTTATAGCGTGATGCAATGAGATACAATAGTGCACACGGGTGAAGCTGTAAAGTCTTTTATACTTATCTCTCCTTCGTAGTTCAAACTGAGAATTCTCATCATCACATCACGATCACTACATATGAAGAGCAAAGAGGGAGCTTGGACTAACTTCTGAAACACCAAATTTTTTCTGGTGCAATACCACGGTGGCCTTGCTTTCACAACCCAATCAGCATCAACTTTGCCTTCAATTCAATTTCATTTTGTATCCGAAAAAACATTCCAATACTTCCAAATATTGTATTAAGAGTAAACAGAACGTGTACAGAGTGCCATTCAATAAAAACTTTCTGCTTCTCTTCTGATCATGATTAAGATGAAGCAGGAAAGAAAGAGTAGAGCAACGTGAATTGTGTGACATTCATAATAAACTATTTCCATTTTCTTGACTCGGCAGGAACAAGATAAAGCACGGGAAATATAAAGTGGGAACAGCTGGCCAACAACTTTTCTCTATGTCTATCTTTAGCCTTTCCACATTCTCGTTCTTTTTTAAGTAAAAATTTCCTTTTAAAAAGTTATTTCTTGCCTTAAAGGCTCCAAAAAGACGTCTTTGACAAAAGCCACGACGAAAAAAGTTAACGAAGTACAAAAAATTAGTGCACACTTGTACATACGTACATAGTTTATGTATAAACTTAAAAATTTTGATTAAATTTCCAACACGATAAAATACCAACTTTACAGGTGGAGTGATATTTCTGCCATTCAGGTTCATTGGAAAAATTAAGTACGATATGCACTATGCACGAATCATTTGTCTAGTCAAGAATGACAAAAAATTATTTTTGCGCTATTCCAAGAAAATGAGACATATTCCAAGAAAATGAGACGAATTTGGTGTGTCTCAAGGGAAAGTCTTGAACCAATTTTGAGGGAGACAAAACCAAATTTGATTAGGTATGTATAAGCAGTACTACTTTTAAATAGAGCAAGGCTTCACTGGAATATCTTGGGTGCGTAAAAAAGCAAAAATGAAAACTTCGGCAGACGTAGGCAATTCTTCCCGAATTTCCTTTATTCTTTTCTCAATTCTTTTCACGAGGAGTCAAAGTGGATAGACTTGTTTTTGCTTACCAACCTCGTCCTCAAACAAAAACTTTGTGGGAAGCATTTGGATATAACGTGGCAGAGAGAAAGCAAAGACATCATCTATCTGCACAAGGCCTTGAGCCTATTAAGCTTAAACTAAAGAAACTTTCTCATCTTCTTTATTTCAACACAGAACCGTAGAAAGTTTACATTTATTCTTCTTTTTAAACAGATTTTTTCTTTTAGAAAAAACTTCTTTTTTTTAAGTTTTCTTTAGGGAATGGCACAATAATGCACACTGTGCAAAGAATAAAAAGTTCCTTACCGTAAATCTCCAAATTAAACTTGTCCTCTTTCTAACAGTGGCATTTCAGCAAATTGCAAACTAATGTAGAAGTTAAAAATCTTATTTTAAGCGCAGACTAAAAAACTGAACTAGTTTTAAAGCTTATACGTCTCAACTGTCTTCACAAAATATTGTGCCAGAATGAGACAATAAGAATTAAACTTTCATTTTGTGTTCCATCACCTATTTCAAGGAAGATAGGAAGGAAAATCATTTTATCATTCCGTTTTAATATATTTTCCCCTTCAGCGGGGAAACTGGGACGAGTAAATAAATATAGATGTTTCGAGTCAAATGTTTCCAAAGGAAGTAACTTGAATCTGCTACTATAAACTGTATACTTTTATTACTCCTTGCTTTCTCCAAGAAATCA
>JAANSQ010003205.1:0-10468 GCA_036850885.1 Lepidocyrtinus dapeste
ACTTTGCAATATAGCGCTGTCGTCTTTTTCCGTAATTCAATCTAACCCTTTGATTCAGTTTAGATGTAACCATTTCAAATCTTTATGAAGCTACGTCTCTATCTGCTTTAAAGCATTTATTAGGTATTAATAACGAATATAAGTTTTAAAATGTTTTATATTTTCTATAGATACCTTGCAGTACATTTTCCTTTGCAAGGATATGCGTCAAACAAACGAGCAAAAATAATGGTGACAATGGCATGGCTACTTTCTATGGTTTGCAGTTTCCCCCAGGTGAGTTTACGGTAGCAATAACATACATTCGAGTACATATTTTTTGATAGTTAAATACATGCTAACAAATATATGACTTGTCGCGCAAGGGTATAAAAATATAGTTCAGTAAGAGTCCGTTTTGTTCTATGAAGATTTTTTTAATAACTTAAACTAAGAGCTTTTCGCAGTTTTTTTAGTGTGATCAGAAGGTTCCACTGTAACTTTAAAGCCTTCCTAAAAACTTCAAAAAGAGGAGCATAACTTTTGATCATGTTGCTGTCGTTGAAGGAAAGCGCTTGAAAGATCAGAAACATCCCTGAAATAGCTATACACCTTGAGTGAAGCAAGCGAAAGCAAACGTCCAGTTTTTCGTTTTTAGTAGCTGAAGCCGGGATGCAGTTTAGCGAAAAAATAGACTTGAAGTAACAGAGAAAGTTTGGGAGAAGCAGTAAAAAAAATTTTAACTCCGAAATAACGGATACATAGTAACTGTTTCGAGGTTAATTGCTAGTAGTCCTTAGTCCAAATATGGATGACGAAAATATATGGAAATCTAGAATTTTTTAAATTTTTGAGAAATTTTACGCTTAGAAGTATGGTAAATGACGTCAACAAACTTTTTTGATCCCAAAAAGTTTTTTTTAATGTTTACCATGAGGTTCTGCTGTTAATTATTTTTAAAGGGAAAAATACCGCGATTTATAAAGTTGTACTTATTAATGAGAGAACACTTGGCTTTTTAGAAATAGCCCCCCACCGAGATTGTTTGGTCATTTTCTAAATGCAATATTTTTTTTCACAGGATCTGATTGCAAATAATTAAGTTTCCTGCTACTCAAACAAAAAAATGCATTGAATTATTTATTTTGATAATTTAGGTGCTGATATTCCACCTCGAAAGTCATCCATCTTTCCCTTGGTACACCCAATGTGTAACGTTTAACGCATTCTCGAAAAAGGAGTACGAGACCATGTACAATATCTTTGTGATGGGGATGATGTACGCTCTTCCACTAATTTTACTAGTCATGCTTTATTGCTCGATAGCAAAGGAGCTGTATAGAATATCTAACACGCGGGACTCATTCAACCATCCAGGTATTGGTTCTAATTTTATAAATCTGGGTTCCTCCAAAAGATGAATCCTTCTTCCATACTAAAATATCTCTGGTCAACTTAAAATGTCCTATTCTATATGTATGTTATGTGAGATATGATTTTTGATGCTGGAAATTTGTTAGCATTCTCCTGATATACAAAGCTAGTGCTATCAAAGGATTTTATTCTTTCTTTTAAAAGATAACTAGTTAGTTATACTAGTACAACTACTATAAATATATATTTCATAAGTATGTATTTACATTGCAATCTGTCAACAGTAATTAGGTAATAACATTAGGTATGTGTGAGAATGAATAACAATAAGTGTACTGGAGAAAGTTGTTGAAACTTGCTTGAGTAGAATATTTTTTGAATTTGGTTATGTAAAACTAATCTGAAGTCTTTTGGATTAGACTTCAAAAGCAGAGACATTTGAGGCAACATGTATGTATGTGACATTAAAAATTATGTCATTCGTTTAGGGTTTTGCCTTTACTATGTCAGTGAAAGAAGTCAATATGTTGGCTCCCCTTGAACCATAAATGAATGACAGCAGACAGCATGACAACAGCAGATTGCATAAATTATTATCACTATTAACAACTTCACAACCAAGTGTCAATGTCACTAGGATTATTATAATTCTACCCATTCTTTTATCGGTTACCTTCAAAATTTTGGTCCATAAGGGATTAATCACGCAAGGAAATTTCAGTTGTATTCAATTAACTGAAGTTTATTTAAATTCTTTAAGATGGCTTGCGTAGATCGGGAGCAGAGAACTTTGAGAGGGCCAAAGTGAAATCCATTCAGATGGCATTTGTCATCACAGCAGCGTTCCTTGTTTCCTGGACTCCGTACTACGTTATGTGCGCGTGGTAAGTTGTTGGACAAATGATAGTAAAATGTAGGATGAGGAAAGTTTTGTAGTTTAGTTCTAACGACTAATGAGTTGCATTCAAAAATTTCTTTGTTGCAACACAGAAAATTCTGAGAAATTTCTGTGTTTCGTCCTACGAGGAATATTTGAAGGAAGTCTTGAAGCTAAGCAAGGCCAAATGTTCTTTCTAAATCCTGACTTTAATATAAAAAGATAAAAGTTTTCAAGTCGAATTCTTAGCCCTTGTGAAACTAGGCATGTCTACATTTGTCACGAATCGCTACAACGTTTTCAATGAATGTGAAATTAAAGTGTATTGAAACTAGCGTTTCGTAAAGTTCGGTAAAGTAACTTTTCGAAGGATTTTCTTGCTTTAGCCTCATAAAAAGAAAGGTTTGATGTGAAATAGCTCGTGTTACCTTTAAAATATAAAATAAAATCTGGCATCTAAAATTTTTTTTCTGGGACCTTTACCGTAATAGCGTTTCGCAAAAAGCAATGACAAATTTTTGCCTCTAGGCTTACGATGAAACAAAAAATTGCTTGGACAGCGATTCGACTTATCCCTTGATATGAAAAGTTGCAACAAGAAATAGTTAAATAACATACATATCACTAAAAGTAACTTCAGATTTATAAATATAAAAATTCTAGCTGTCCCATAATTTAAAGTGATATTGGAACCGTCGCATGAAACGAAAGGTGGTTTTCTTGATAAAAGTTGTGACAAGTTGCCACGGGCCTTTATACATCAAGACAAGAAAGGGATATAAGTAGAACCGGTAAAAGGGTTATGTACCCAGAAACCATTTTAAATATGTACTTAACTTAGAGTTCGTATTTGACTTCATATACTTAAAGCAACGTGAGACGTGTGCAGTCAGAGCAATTTTTGGGAAAATAAAAACGATAAATTCTTTATCCATCTTGCAAACGATAGGTTCTTCTTTGTAATTTCTTCCGAGAAGTTCTAATCTGATAATTTCGATAAACTCCCCACCCTCGAAAACCTTTAAATCCATGTTAAACTCAATTTTCATCAGTTGTTTTTAGTAAATGATAACTCAAAATTCAAATCTAACTTCAGCATTAAATTTCTCAAATGCCAAAACCATAAAACACATACATATTCTGTACTATTTTCTTGAAACTCTACTCGAGTTTCACGATAAATTATTTCTTCACACATTCCTTATGGAGAAATACTACCCCGAAAGTAATTACGCCTCAGGGGGTAAAGCCTTTGACCGTTATGGCAGGATTTCAATTGGATACTTACATAAACCCTTCAACTATGTACCGAATTTCAGCTGAATCGGGTTACGTTATAACTGACCGACAGACAGACAGACTAGTTAGTATCTAGAATCTAGTTTTTGTCATCCTGGATAGAAATAAACGGATATACCGCCTTTTAATTATGTCGCAAACTTTGTTTGTTAAATAGTAAGTTTCGAAATTTCTACTATGTAACCACAAAATTCCCCTTAGCATAAGGCTGTATTAATAAAATATGACCTTTGGTCCCATTCGTGCCATGGTATAACCCCTTCGGTTTTATCACTAAAGTTTGGAGACTTAATTTAGGAGCTTGTTTTAGTGTGGGGCAAAAAAGCCATGAAAAGGCATTATGCACGTTGTAGCCCAAAGATGAGTTTAAAAGAAAGTTCGTGTTAGTTACGACCAAATTGTAAAGATTCTTCTTAGCCATTCATTTCTATCTTTATATAGGACATCAGTAATCGCTTTAACTGATTTTAAGCACGATGTATTCTGGCCACACACCGGACTGTTTCTTTAGTAAGATTCAATTAATTACCAGAAGCAACTGCTTTGAAGACGACGAGTTATCATATAATTTATTATCCTCATAGCTTTTATGGAACACCCAAAGGCAACGTATGAATAAATACGGCAGGATTCTATGCTAAAGGAAGAAAAGGGGGAAAATGAAAGTAGATAATGTAACTTTAGATTCCTATGGCTCACTCTACTGCTATTTATACAACAATAAGAAAAAATGTCCTCTTACCTCGTTTCCGACGTTCCTTATTTCTCTCGAAAAAAACTTACAGCGAAGAAAACAATAAAAGCAGACAAATATTGCATTGGAACGCAATGAATGTCTGAAACTTGGAACGTGTGTCACTCTTTCCACATTTTTAAGAAAAAGTGCCTAGAAACCCCGAAGGATTAACATTTATTGCTAAATTTATGCATGAAAAGTGAAAGTTGTTGAGATATTCAACTCTACATGCTCTCGTCTATTTAGGATAAGAATTACTTTTTCGGATGCTTGATTTGATGAAAAATTGCCCTTTTATACGAGGGAAGCCAACAGGAAGTCATTATTTTTGAACCTGACACGAAATTTTGAGGCATGTGGTATTTTTATTGAGTTATATACTCATTTTTTCTCAGCATTTGAAAAAATCCCTTATTTGGATGTATTACTAACCCTTTCCAAGGGTTCGCCATGGAAACACATGTAACCTGCAAAAGTGTTGGCGCATGATAAAGTAAAAAGTAATTCGATTGTAATTCTTCCATGTCACATCTCTTCCCTACTCAGAAAAAAAGTAAAGAGTTTAAAGTATAAAAATTAGAATGGGAAAACCAGAATCTCATACATTTCTTTCTTTCGAAGGAAACATTATTTTATAAACGTATGATAAGAAAGGGCTACATTAAAATCTCTCAAAAATGTGAACAAAGAATTTATCTGAAAGCTGCAACATAAAAGCTTGGTTAAAAGGAAAACGCGACAGTGTATGACGAAAGCGATCGGGAAAACTAGACAAACTAGAAACTAGTGAAAGTTCTGATTACCTTTTTATAAAAGATACATAATGTGTTAATGGATTTGGCTTAAATTTTAGGTACTGGATAAGTCCAGAAACAGCAAAGCAATTGGACTGGCGTATCCAGAAAGGATTATTTTTGTTTGCTTGCACAAATTCTACCGTTAATCCGATAGTTTATGGTTGTTTCAACATGCGGTCAATATTTGGAAAGAACACGGTAAAAAAAAAACAAAAATGCATAAATTATGAAATGTAAATCCTAAGAGCCGACAAACGCTGTTATATTTTTAAAAAATTCAATGAAATTCCCTGTGTTTGCCTTTGATCTGCAGATGTACACTCAAAATTCAAGATTGGGAGGGAACTATTCCACGTCCACAGCTTTGTACCGTACTCAGACTCAACTTTCTGAGAGGGAAACTAGTCCGTTTCTCGTTCAACAGCGTCATCCACAAAAAGGAAAGAAAACTAGTTCGGTGATCATTACTCATGAAGTGTGCAGACAGACTAACACGGTCCGTGTTGGAATAAAAGTTAATGGAGAAAGGGGTACTAAAGAAATGTTGGAATGTAAAGATAACAATGGTATCAATGTACCTATTCCAGTTTCTAATGGCGCAATTACAGATTCTTCATGCTAAACGAGTGCTTAAATTATTTAAATAGAAAATTAAATGCTGTTGTTATGATTATGATCATCATTTCTTGAGTTCAAGTCACAAATCAAGTCTCTATTAATTTAATAGTTGCCGCCATGTACCAACATATTCCTGCTTCTTAGGGATTCTATGAGATCCTTCATCTTAGACGAGTCTTAAATTATCTATACAGAGAACGGAATGCTTTATAATCAAGATCATTTCTTGAGTAAAAATTTAAAATCATGTTAGTTTCAATCAAGTATATTTAATTTATTACATTTTTTACCATTCGTAGCAGATAAAGGTTTTCCTTATTTAAACCTGCCCTGGGGGGGTTCCTTGCTTATGGTTCTTGTTCTTAACATGGTTTCGTTTCACTATAAATTTAAAAATAATAGAGTTGCATTGTTGTAAATAAGTAATATATTATGGAAACGTCTCAAGTACTGATTTTATATAGAGGTATTAATACTATTACAATAACAATGTTTTAGACCAAAATTATCGTATTACTTTTGCTTGCGATGAATTGTACCTACTTACTTACAAGTTACAAATACTACCTTTACAGTATGTAGATTTAGATGTTATATTACTTCCAATCCAATTATTAGTGAATAGAATTAATCCAATGGAAAATTTAATTTAAAAGTACAAATTAGGTAGATTGCTGAATAAAATCAATCAAACTCAACTTAATTGCATGAAAAAAGTCCTAGAAATGATATTATTTAACTTTTCTAAACAATCCTACGCATTCATTCTTCTATTTTAACAATGACTATTTATATGCATGCAAATGGGTTAAAATGATTAACTACGAGAATTTCATGGCATATAAATTCTGTCGCCGCTCTGTGTTCTTGGCGATAACAGAAGGACGCAAGACTCAAGGAGTTTTTTCAGTTTTACTAGTGCTCCAACAATTTTATTTTCTTATGTTGCCCCAACAAATGAGCTTTATCATAACCGCTTATCATCTTTTGAGTTGCTTTGGGGTACCACAAACTTGTGCTGAGGGGCTTGTGTTCAACTGAAACTCTAGAAACCAGAATGGAGCTTGGGCCAGGCCAGACACCTCTCGCAGTTCTCGCAATAATTTCTAGTAGACCTTAGACCATAGACTGCCTGGCAAAACATGAATTACATCTGTCTACCAAACCATTTTGCTTAGAACTGACTGACTATAAGATCTA
Organism: Lepidocyrtinus dapeste; assembly: GCA_036850885.1. Classification (NCBI taxonomy): domain Eukaryota; kingdom Metazoa; phylum Arthropoda; class Collembola; order Entomobryomorpha; family Entomobryidae; genus Lepidocyrtinus; species Lepidocyrtinus dapeste. Next base: position 6,881 of record JAANSQ010003205.1, read on the forward strand.
CTAAATCTACTCTGGGCAAGGTATGGCTTTAGTTTATACAAAATGTAAAAACTTTATATAGGTCGAGTCTGAGACCTGTGATAGATCATCGTTGTCGTTGTGTTGATGTGATGATTCACTCACTTCATCCACAATCACACCGAACCATAGGTAATACCTATCTAAATAAAGTATAATACTGGTAATGTTTTAATATTAGAAACTCTTTACTACACAGTCAGAAAACATTATTACTGTTACGTGTTTTTATATTTTAACATTTACGCTAAAAGGCCTTTTTAAAACATAAAGTACGTGGACGAACAAAACACTATAAAGTAAATCATTTCATATTTCATCATTAAATATAGGACGCCATTTACACAAGACTTTAGTATTAAAACGAATCAAATTTTCGTTGTTCATGTGTGCGTGCGCTACATCATCATTTTTTTTAACTAGCGGAGAGAAATATAAATATCCTTCGAACAGATCATAAATGAAATTTTTGCTGTAGGAGTGTGCGTGATCAATGCCGAATTGAGTAATATTAATTAAAAACATTAAGTGAAACGAAGTAGTGTAGGTTGTGAATGGTCTGCATGAAATCTTGCTTCCCTTCCGAGATTAGCTCAAAGTTGATCTTCGTTTTGTTTGTTAGGATGAAAACTACTTGGGACAAATCAAGTCATTCGTCGTCGTAATTCATGTTAGTAGTGTACAGAAGCAAGCAGCAAAATAGTGCAGTGTGAGGATACAAGTGCAAAAAGATTTGGGTAATTAATAGTATATTGCCAATATTTATTATTAACGCAGTTATTTTTAAGAGAATATTCTGTCTACGTGATTTTTTACCCGGCGGTCAGTTAGGTAGCTAAATTTAGGTTCTAATTAAGACAAAATTACATGCATAATTTTGGGAAGATGGCTACCCCATCTCTAACTAGAGGAGGCATATAAAAGTATAATTATTATCGTAATGTCACAAACAAATGATAAGACAATGGTAAACAAAGCATCGTTGGGAATAATTGCTCATGGGTATTACTCAAAAGAATGTATCATCCTTTTCACGGGAAGTATTAAATGAATAATTACTAATGAATTTGGTAGAGATAGTATAAAGAAGCAGTGCAGTGCAGTTGTATCGGGTGTTCTGGTGTTTGTATAATGATTAACTGGGCATAAAATTATTATTAGAGCACTAAAATTTCATTAGAATTAGAATAATCGTAAATTGTTCAGCTAGCCAGAAACTCCTTTCGCAAATATTGGCTCGATATAATAAGTGATTTGTTTTATATGGGTTAAAATTTAATTGTCTTTTGTTTACATTTTTTTGTAGCCTTTCCGAGAATAATCTTTGCCTTGTAGACATATGGGAATTTCAAGGATAAGAGAAGTCTTGTGCAGCAGCTTGATATTGCTTGAGACGAAACTACGGCCAACTTTTCCTCAACAATAGATTTTTAAATGTTCTTTTAAGGACTAAGTTATTAACATTTGATAAAAAATTTTGTAACCCCGTTTTCTTATTGTGTATTTAAGAAGAAAGGTTTAAGCGTTTTGTTAAACGCTTAAAGTGTACCAGTGATGTGAGTTTCTGTTAAGAAATAATTCTCCAACGTAAAAAGATGTCATCCGAAAAATGCGCGGATAACCTGTCAGTGTCAGTCAAAGACTCCACGAAGGATACACCTTCAAAGCCTAATAGTAATGGGGATGCTGAGAAGTGCAATGAAGGAGGAGAGAAGGCTTTGTCTCCTGCGGATGAAAATGCTTCTGACAAAGAGCTGGAAGATAAGTTATCGGAGCTGGACAAGGCATCGTCAGAAGACCAAGATTCAAAACGTAGGTCTGCTACGATGACATACTCGCCTTGTACAACAGCTATGGGGGATAATGGGGACAGACCTTCTTCCGGAACCTCTCAGGGAACTAAAATTAAAGGAGCAACAACTAATTCATTTTCCAGCATCACCAGAAACAATCTTCGTCGCTCATTTACACTGCCAAGAAGCCTTCTTGCTCGGAAAAGTGGCCAGACTGGGCCAGTTTCCGAAAATCAGAATGGTAGTTTCATGAAAAATATTTTTCTTACATTAGTACGTACGAAAAGCGTGAGAAAGACCAAAAACGACACAAAAGATGTTGTTGATGGGACTAGTGAGGCAGCTAAAAGTAACATTGAAAGCTCAAGTGTCGACCTAGCAAAACAGATCTGTGGCAATGGTGAGATTAATCATCTAGTTCATTTTAAAAAAAATGCATGATGACTCATGATAATCATCAAATTGTAGATTTTTAACTTGTATTTAATAATGCTCCTCTTAGGCTTACTGCCAGGGTATACTCCAGCAGCTGTCGGTTTGAAAAACCAGGGGAATACTTGTTTCATGAACGCGATTGTTCAATGTTTGTCGCATACAGACTGTCTAGCAAAATATTTAGTCACAGACGGATACAAGACAGATTTGAGAAGGAAGCATTGGATTAAAAATGGAAAGGTAAGATTCTTCCCTGGTAGTGCAACCAATATTAGTATCTAGAAAAGCATTTGTTATTAATTAAATATCTTGGTTTTAGTGTGAAGTTACGGAAGAGCTTGCTGCATTGTTGAAGAACGCTTGGCTTCGACAAAATCCTACAGTTCTGGAAGGTGCTGTCGCTAGGTTTAAAACTGCTATTGAGAAAAGAGCTTCGCAATGGCGTGGTTCTGAGCAGGTATCAAATTCGTCTAATTCATCTAGCATTTTCTTAATTTATAAAGTATAAATTTCTATTTTTTTTTAATTTATAGCATGACGCTCAAGAATTCTTCCTTTGGTTGTTGGACAAATTACATGAGGACCTCAATCTCGCTGCTTCTTCCAAGTACAAGCCTGTAAAAGTGAGTATTTAAAAAACTTTCCTTAAAGTTAAACCTGTGCAAGTTAAATAACACTTTACACAAGTGTAATTTGCCAATTTCAGAATAATTTTGGACGCTCGGACGAACAAGTGGCTGCTGAAGCGTTAGCAAATCATTTTCGATGTAATAATTCCATCATCCACGAGATTTTTGGAGCCCATTTTAGATCATCTTTGACCTGTCCAGGGTGTGGAAGGCAGTCTGCCACCTTTGATCCTTTTGTTTGTGTTTCCTTACCCATCCCCCAAGCGAAGCAGGAAGTCCCGGTCTATGTAAATATTGTATATCTTGCTCAGCAGCCGAGACAAGTAAGTAAAAATATTCCGACTTCATTTATTCAGACGATTCCAATTCTAATTGGAAATGTGTTCCTATCCAATTTAAAGGTGAAGCTTGGACTCAGCATTGTATCCAGTGCGGATATCAAGGAGTTAAAACAAATTTTATCTGGGGACACTGGAATAGAGGAAAAGAGTCTATTGCTCACAGAAATCGATGGGGAAGGTTTTCACAGGACATTTACAGGTATTTATGACCTTCAGTTTTAGGCAATCGACAATTAGACCATGCATAACGCATCCTAATGTTATTTGTTTATAAACTGATTTATTCACGCAGAAACTCAACTGGTTTCATGCCTTTGCAACAATGACGCCTTGTACTGCATCGAAACACCACAAGTGAGGGAGACGAATGAG
>JAANSQ010003206.1:0-10468 GCA_036850885.1 Lepidocyrtinus dapeste
AAAAGTAAGTAGCCGAGAATTTTCTATTCCAAGCGTATTTCAGATTTGAACCTTTTACTCTGGATAGGTGTCTAGGTAAATCATAATTAGATAAGATAAAGGTAAGGTGAAGGCCTTCAAGAGTCGTATTGCGTATGTTTTAGAATTTCTAATGTAGAAAATATATTATTAGTAATTACATAGTTAACTTTTGTCACTTTCTTCTTAAGTTTTCACTGGTTGGTTGTTGCTGGCCCATACTGGCCGATAAGAAATGAAATAATATGAATATGTAAATTCAAAGTATAGTTTTCTGTTTTTTGTGACAGGAAACCCGATTTTTCATTAAACGTTGAATCGATATACGGAAGGACACATCAGGAATCAGGATGTCGTTGAATACGGCACAAATCAATGGGGGGGTTCTTATCCATCAAGGAGAAGTGTAAGATGAAGATAGCTACTAGAAGTCTAATGAAAAAAGCGAGTGACCTTTTAATAACCAAAGGTCTAATTTTATTTTTATGCAGGATCCTTTTGCACACAAAAAATGCCATTCTGTCTTTTTCCGGAAGTGATGAACTAAAAATTGGGGAAAAGTCTGGTAGTGCCTACTTGACCACTCACCGTCTTATCTTCTTAGCTGGGAAAGGTCATAACACGGGTTCCTTCCAGTCGTTCTCTTTCCCTTTCTGTGTGCTCTCCGAGGTAGATGTAGAACAGCCCATGTTTGGAGCAAATTATCTTAAGGGGAAAGTCCGTGCACAACCCGATGGAAACTGGAGGGGTGAGGCCAAGTTCAAGCTGGTATTTAAGAGCGGAGGTGCCATAGAATTCGCCCAAGGCATGGTTCGTGCGATGCAACTGGCCAGACAAATGACTGGACAGAATGCGTTCTGGAACACACCTCCACCTTCTTACAACACAGCGACTGCACCACACTCTGCTTATCAAGAGGCACCGCCTTCATACTACGCCGCCCAGAACAACTACTATGGATGGATGCCTCCAGCGTATAACTTCCCTACGCCTGATGGTACCCGAAATAAATCTGTTGCTTTTCCTGTCATTTTGCCAGTATTTTTTTAAAGTCGAAAGGTGTGCTTGTAAAAACTGAAACGAAACGCCTTCCTCTTTAACTGAAAATGCGTATTATTGTTTCCAAATTTCAATCCGTCCTTCAAGAAAACATCTTATTGCCTTTGTATTTGGATGTTGCACTATATTGCTGTATTTTTTGTGTGCTGACCTGACCCGTGCCGTGATAATATTCTTTCTGAGTCATTTAAACTTTAGAGCTTCTTTCTTGTACCTAATTTTATGATCTGATCTAAAATTGATCTGGTTCTTCAATTTTACTATTTTTTAATCGCTGAGATTAGTAGCTTATCGCTCCCTGATATAAATCAATTTAATTTGCGCTAAAATAAAGTCTTCCAAAAAGCCATATATAAGTGTAATGATTTTTTTTTCATTTTTATTCATGCAGCGGGCTCGGTATTTGTGAGTGATGCACCCCCACCATATCCCGGCATTGGAGGAGGTGGCGGCCAGGCATATGCCCAGCAGCCTGCTGCCAACCCATACGGTGGATATCCTCAGCAACAAATGCCACAGCAAAATGCAGGATTTGGAGGAACTCCCTATCCTCAGCAAAATGGATACAATGGAGGTGCATATCCCCAGCAAAATGGAGGACCTGGAGGAGCAGCTTATCCCCAACAGCAGTATGGATTCGCGGGTGGAAATGTTGGAATGCCTCAACAACAAACTCAGCCTCAAGGATACTATCCGCCTCCATATGCATATGCGAATGGGAACCAAGCATTTGTACCTCCACCAGCTGCTGCAGGACCTACTGCACCTCCACCTTATGCTCCTTATGATCCAAACTCAAAGAAAAATGACTAAATAGCCTCACGACAGCCTTTTTGAGCAGTTGTAATTTATACTGGACTGGATTCCTGGATAATAATTTTTTCTATAAATTAAATTCGTGCATGTTCCAAACTTGATCAAAAGATAAAATAATATTGAGGATCTGACAATTCCATTCTGAAACTAAAGTACTGTTTAGAATTACAAACTTATTTCAGTAATTATTATTGTAGCTTAGAATTTCAAGTTTTATGAACCTGCACATACAATATTCCAAAAAAAAAAAAAATCTTTAAAACTTGAAACCAAAAATACTTTTTAACTTTTTACGTTTCACCTCCTTCACGTTCCTAGCCTTTGCAATATGGGCAGTTTTTATTCCGAGAAATATTATATAAAGTAGCAATCTTACAATTTTTTAGTTGGTTTTTTCATCCTAATCAACAATATTAATTTACTTTAATTAAGTCATTAATTAAATGGTGCGTGTATAAAGCAAAAGATTTGTTTTGTATGATCGATTACGATTTTTTGTATAAGTTAAAGAACAACTTTTTGTTAGAAAGATTCTTCCTTTCTCGATTTTTAATAACAGAAAAAGATTTGTTTTGTATGATCGATTACGATTTTTTTTGTATAAGTTAAAGCAAAACTAAATGGTTAAGTTAAGATGCGCAGATTTAATGTATAAATCACGCTCCCTTCTTTGGATTCGAATGCAAAAGTAAAAGTACCCCGATCGATTAGTTAAAAAATATTGCATACCTGAATTTAGCTTTGGTTTAGTTAAAACTGGAAAATTAGGTTAAGAGTTTATGAATGCTGCATGCCATAACTATTTCAGTATCACGATATTCACTATTACGATGTAATCTAATCAATCATATATCTAGCTAATTAAATACTGTCTTGTCTAGAAACTTAGAAGTTTACGTCACTTTACGAAAACCGTTAAAATATAGTCCTGATCCGAGAATCGAATTATAGTTAAAAAAATATGAAACAAACTATCACCAAATGAAGAAGATCATGAAGTTTAATTAATTGACTGCATTTATTTCATTCTCAGCATAAAGAAAATGTAAAGTTATCAATTTATCATAACATCCCAAAGTTTCATATCATAACATTCACACAATGTTTTAATCCCTCATTAAATTTTACAATTAGCTTTGTAATTGTGAAGCTGGTGGAAAATCCCTCGTTTTAAAATTGCAAATGATGTAAAACAAATATGGGCAGTGGCAAAATGAAAGGAACAATGAAAGTGTGGGGAATTGATTAAATCAAATTAGTGTTTTTATTTTTAAACTTTAATTGAAGTTTAACTAGCATCCTGAGACTCAAACTTGGGGAAGATCTCGAGAACCTTCTCCCATGTAGTGTTGCCAATGGAAAGGTCTCGGACCGTGACACCAACTTTGTCAATCTGTAAATTATAAAATAAATTTTAATAGTGAAAATAAAACAAAAAGTTTAAATTGAACTGTGGATTTTCTTACTGGTAATCGGACTTGGAGAGTGGTATCCCTCTCCCTCAAGGTAACGCTGTCATCCTTGACGGTATCGAAGTCAATAGTGATTCCGAAAGGAATCGCAATCTCATCAGTTCTCGCATACCTTCTCCCAATGGATCCGCTGGAGTCATCCACTCTAAAACTTAGTTCCTTCTTTCTCAACTCTTGGGTTACCTGGGTGACCTTTTGTAGTAACTCAGGTTTGCTGCTAAGGGGCAACACGGAGCACTTGACTGGTGCGATTATTGGCGGAAGGGAGAAGTAAGTTCTTTGGGCATCCTCCGGTCGCTGTTTAAAGTTGTGCTCGAAGATAGAATATAGTATCCTTCCAACTCCGAAACTGGGTTCGATTACATTAGGCACGAATTCCTCTACATGAACAATCTTCTCCACCTTGCCTATAGTAATTTCATTGGGTGTCAAGGTGAATTGTTTGGAGTTAACGGTGATCTCCATGGAGCCATCAGACTCCAGTTTTTTAGAAAGCGACTCCAGCTCGGACTCTTCAATCTTGTCAAAGTATTCCGTAATGTGTTTAGCATTTTGCTTGAACTGCTTCCCAATCACGGCCTTATTCAACGTGGCTTGGAGAAGTTCAATCTTTTTAGGTTCTGGGAGACGTTTCTCAGCCACGAGCTTCACATTCGTAGCCTTTGTGTGCTGATTAAGGTCAAAGGCTGATCTATCAGCGCACCCAACACATTCCACCCAGCCCTAAAGGAATAAAGAGTTTTTAAGAATAAAGTTTGAGAATAAAGTTATTAACTTTCTCAAAATTATGCTTCTCCAATTTGATGGTGCTTACATAAGAGGTTAGTATTTCAGCGTCCCAACAATCACGGGCATAATGGGCCATCTCGTTTCCCATGTGTTGACGGAAGCGAAGCTTCTCGTTATTCACTCCTACTTTGGTCAGGAACATCTGAATCCTGGCCAGAAAATAGCCAAGAGTCTCGTTCGCTACTAGACGCTGCAATAAAGTAAGCAAGATGAAAGTACAATTAAATTCCAGCATGTATAATGAAAAGAAGTTTCAAAATTTAGTTTCTCACGTACCGACGATACGGCTTCGCCAATGGTAAGCCTACTTGGTCTCTTCCCATCCATTTGGTCACAAGCAGAGTAAAAGGTCAGCAGAATATCCTTGACTTCTCCAAACCGAGGATGGGTAAGATCACCAGGATCGCAAAAGTGTTCAATCTCCGCCATAGTAAATTCTCTGACTCTTAGTAATCCAGATCTTGGTGAGATCTCATTACGGAAGGCATTTCCAATCTGTGCAGCAGCGAATGGCAGCTTCCCTTGAGAGAACTCCAAGAGTCTTTTGAAGTTGACGAAGATGCCTTGAGCAGTTTCTGGTCGAAGGAAACCTTTCACTAGTCCAGTAGGCCCAATGGATGTGGAGAACATCAAATTGAACTCCATTGGAGGTCCTACAGGATTTCCAGTAGTAGGGCTGACTACATTAAACTCCTGGATTAATCCCTCCATCTCCTCTTTGGAAAACCCATCGAGCTGCGCCAACACCTGCATGATACGATCAAGCTTCTCCTTCCCGGTACCTTTCTCTTTCTGAATCTTTTCCAGCGTCGCTTTGATTAAATGATCGAGACGGAAGCATTCTCCAGTTTTGGAGTCTTTCACCATCAAATCCGCAAATCTGTCTACGTGTCCTGAAGCCTTTAACACAGGCTCTGGAGTAAGAATGCTACAATCCACCTCAAACATCCCCTCCTCCAGGACAAAGAACTGCCTCCAGAAATTCAAGAAATTCGCCTTGGTCGCGCAGCCCATAGGTCCAAAGTCATATTGTCCAGTGACACCCCCATAAATAGCAAAAGACTGGTCATAGAAAAACCTACGCTTCAAGAGATCTTCCATCCTCCCTCTATCAAAAATCTCCTCCTTTTTACACAACTCCAGCTCCCTATCTTCCAGCAGCTTCTTACGGGCTTTTAGCTCCACCACCGCCTTCTTCACGTCAATATCACTTTCTCCAGCTTCCTTCAGCTTCCTCACCAAATCTCCTTGTTCCTTCACAGCTGCCCTCAATGGGGCCAAGATCTCCTCCACCTTATCGTCAGTCGCCATATCGTATACTAACTTGATTGGTTTCTTTCTTGTTTTAGTCTTGGAACCCCAATTCTCCAAGAAGTCAGAATCTTTTGCCTTCCTTACAGGACCTCCACTACTATTTAAACGCACTCCCTCCGCTCCAGTAAAAAAATATCTCGTACTTAACTGACTTTTAATTAAACAGCTGTTGAAACTCTTTTCCTTCCTGAAAACACCACTACCAACTTGAGGTAATGCTAATGAGCTTGGCTTTGGTACTGAGACAGATTGTGAGTTTAATGATGATGCAGTTGAAACTGAAACTAACTCTACACTAACTACACTTTTACTCTCTAGAAGAGTTTTACTTTTGACAGCTGCTCTTGCGAAAATTTGTATTCCCTTCAATGCAACTAGGCTAGGATAAGGACGTCCCGTTATGATCATTTCATATCGAGAGCAGGTACTTTCTAACAAATTTCAAGAACCGACTATCCGAATGAAATACATTTTCAAACTTTACATTCTACATTCTCAATCTGCTTATGTATTTAAATGTATGGTAAAGCAATACATTATTGCATCATTTCATTTGATGCATCTCTAGGCATTGCAGTCAAATGCTAAAACTAGCCGGCTCAAGCTCAAACACTCAAAACATCTTGGTTCTCGTTAGTGTTCAACTGGGGAAATACGGACTTCTGAATGAATTCGAGATGCTGGCTGATATGAAATTAATGATGATTGAAAATTAGGCAATAAAGGAATAGTATAATCGTTTTAAATTTTTTGTGTTTTTACTTAAGAGTAATTTTTAGCCTTTTATTTCCGCGTGATATTATTTTTAAACTAGATACTTGGTAGTTAGATTTGATTAATTAAGATTTTCGAGCACGACAAAGGGACGGAAACTCAAAAGCCATTTTGACATTAATCATCACTTGAACACATCGATTAGAACAAAATTCTTGGGTTATTTCTAAATCCAAGTCTGCTCCATATTCTGCCTCTTGTTTCGATTCTCCCTTGTCATAGGAATCAATGTAGAAATCGCAGTAGTCAACCCCACCAAATCGCTTTCCTTTCGAAAGTTCAAGCTCTGGGCCAGGATTGAGCTGGGACGTGGAAAATTTTTCTTGATTATCCCCCACATTTTCATTCGCAGATAGGTCACGGTTATATCTGCGAATTAGGGTTGTGGCGTTGTCAATAAGGCTCTTCTGAAATTGACTTTGGTACTGTGGAAGTGGACAGCAGTAGCAGGTTTTACTTCCAGTCATGACCCAGTTTGACCTGCTGGTACGTATTTTCTCCGGGAAGCAACAAGAAGTTCCCTCGATACCATGTCGAGAATATGCACAGTATCGAATACAATCTTCATGTTTTCCACAGGGTGAACCCACCTACAAAGTTGGAAATAAAAAGTTAGATTTTAAAGTCGTCTCAATATGCCCGTTATATTGTTTTATAGTGAAATTATGAACTGAATGAGTAAATAACTTACGTGAATTTGAGCTGACACAAAAGTGAGACAAGGTATAAGAGCAAAGGGAACTATTGCCCCTAGGATTTGGAATTGTTTCATTTTGAATGTCTTACAAAATTTAATCTGCTCCAGCACAGTAAGTTTTTAAATTTCTTGACTTAATTCTGGCCACCACTAGATTTTTATATTTTTTTTTCTTGAAGAGCTATAGTAAATATGGGCCATCGTTCCCAGATCATTATCAACTAGCCATATGTGCCGGAAGGGATTAGAGTCCAAATGTTACTAAATAACTGTTCCATTTCAGGTTTCATTCTATTTTCGTCTCATAAATGGGTTATGTTATTGAGCCTTAGCTGATGCGAACAATAAAACATTTGTTTCATGCTTCCGTACCCAATGAACCCTGCGAATGAAGTCAACTTACTTACAACTTGCTTGTAATATTGACTGATGTTTATTGGCTTATCAATCTCAACTACGTGTTCTGAAGGAATTTCTCCATGATTATATTATAGTCAGGAATTATTTTATTTCATGTATTATTCTATGTATGTTATTTGATTATATAAATTAATAAATTGGGGTATACCGAGAAAGTCCCAACTTTTAGAGTTCTAGACTGCGAAAGGTTATGTAGCAGTGACATGCTATGATACATACAGGTAGAATTTCCCTCTGCTTCTGTAATTTAGAAAAAAAATTATCCTAAGTTAATGTATAGAATGAAATTACAGGCAATTGAGAAAATTTTAATTTTGACATACTTGTGGTCTATATTTTCTCCCATCAAGACGAGATTTTTTTCTACTTGACAGTTACAATCTCCATTTTTGAATTGCTTCCAATCGGGACACTTGCAACCGTAGTAATTTACTCCAAGAATAGAGTCAGTAAAATAATCGATAGATTTCATGTGATGGCAGCCGCCTAAATAAAAAAGGTTGACTTATTTTCGTATCTCATCATCCTGAAATATCTGTAAATTGCTGATTTGGTCATAGATGTTACTTTTTCTCGGCAAGGAGTATTCACGAATTATAGCCAAATCACAACTTGGTTGACGATGACCTCCATTGGCTATTCCAAAAAAAGTAAAAAAAGTATTGATTTTAGTAAAGTAATCAAACTAGAAACATATAAGTTTTTGATTGCTTCTGACGGTAAAAATCTGCATGTCCAGTGGGTAGAGGGGTTCCAAATTCGCCCCTTAGGAAAAGTCCCATATTTGTATGAATCACATCTGTAAATTGACATTTACTTTTTAAGTTTATTAAATTAGAATATTTTAAAGTATAGAATTGTTATCGATTACATAGGCTTACCAACAAAATTTGCATCCGACTTGTCAAGTCTGCCATCGTCCGAAACTCGCGTAAACATTGGTCCTTGAATTATTTTAATTTGTTTTTACATTAGTCTTTTGATAATTATAAAATTCATTAATATAGTTTAGAAACATTGGCTTACCTGCTGGATCTAAACCTGTTATTCTCCCAACTTTTTCTTTGCCTTCGTTTGCCTGCACTACAAAATTACCAGCTATTCCTGCCACTTGCGCTCCAAGCGAAAAACCTATTTAAGTAATGAAATAAAATATAGTCATATTTCACTTTAGCTATTTAAATCAGTTTAATTGTTTATAATTTTAATTTTACCTATTATATGCACTTGTTCATAGTTTTGAATGAAGCCACCAAGTTTGAGAAACACGATAAATTCACCTACTCTCCTCCCGACCTTCTCCGCATACATGACTGAATTGACGTAGAGAAACTCTCTGGACAATGCACTCCAGTCTACGCAAATGACATTATGTTCTTTTGTGCTATTTCCAGGCGTCGATGCCTCCAAATATGCTAAAAGTCAAATTATTGATAAGAATTGATTGATTAATAGAAAGTTTTCAATACCGGAATTTATTAATTATTTAAAATTGTCACCGTGCTTTACTGGCCCTGGAAAGTCTCTGGACTTCATTTTTTGACTCCATCCATGAATCAATATCTTCACATCATGTTTAACGTTAAAAGCAGATCTCTTCACGGAAGATGGGTCATTTACCACCAGATACTCTTCATTATATACTCGAGCTTCCAGTGAGTCACTGTAGAAATGGAGGAAATTTTTTATCAATTTCGAAACAGAAATTTCAAACTTAAAACTCAAAAATATTCTTCACCTTTCTGTATCCGCACTATACAAGTAAAAGCCCACATTGTTCACGTCCTTATCATAAAACGGCAGAGCTGGAACTATCGAATCCAACTCCAAGCCTTCTATTGCTGGACTAACTCTGGAAACTGTAGAAGCAAAACCCCAATGAAACGTTTCCAGATTTATAGTCAACACTACATATTTATACGCTTACCTATTCCCAAACCAAAAATGTTGGGAATATCCGGTAAATTGGGTAAAAATCTTTGGCACACAGTACAAGAGAAATTACTAACGAGTATCACAAAGCACAAGGCCAAAGCCACAAGGAGACCAGTCGAAGTAGCAGTAGGACCTAAGATACCCCTACCACAGGTCTGTGTCTCATGAACGGGTTTCTCACACTCTCTTGGCTCCTTCAACCCAGCCATTTGAGGAAATTAATTATTTGTATCGTTTACTACCGCTATATAGTACACTCTTGACCATACAACTTGTTTCGAAAGGATGAGCATTCGAAATCCTTCGAACAAAGCTGCTGAGACCAAGCATTGCAAATTGAAAACGGTGAATTTTGAATTTTCATGGTGGAGCCGAGCTCAAACCTCACCGAAACAATGAGAGTACAGATGTAACAGGACCTTAGCATCATTATTTTGTAATGAACGTTTTTATAGGGTAGATCGGATCATTTGATAGTGATCCTGGTAGACTGGTGCACTGGGACAAAATTCTCTAGAAAAAATATGCATGCTAAACTAGTAGAGTACTTTATACACTGCATTTTTTTTAAATCTCATTTGAAGCTACCTGACAATTTTAAGCTCATGTTGTTTGAAACAATGTGATTAAATAATACGCATACTCTTTGTACTTTCATGACAATAGAATCTCACAGCCTCATTGTTAGGATTGTGATGTACCGTGTTTCGTTTAATTCAGTGATAAGGGACAATTCTAAGCTAACTGACCTTTATGAATCCAGGATTTTAGGGAGATGGTCCCAATAATAAAATTTACGTTTTAAAAGATATACCAATTACTGTGGTCAAGTACTTAAAAGTTGAAAACTTGAGAGAGTATATTAGCCACGGAGGAGACTGAGAAGCATTAAAAACAAATTTAAAAAGCCAATCATGATCTATTCAGGTTAGATTAACCTTATCTAGTATCGCCCTTCACAAAAAAGTCGACCTAGACCAGTTTCGCTTTAAAATGTAGTTTTCGTTTTGACGTAAGGAGAAACTAAGGTAACGAGCGTTTCAAAACAGATTAGCACAGGTACATAAATAATACTAATAATTGTGAGCAAAACCATTATGATTTTTTGTTGATTAGGTAAATTAAACCAATTAAAATCTGTAGGAGTGGATCCTTAACATTGCTCTGGGCTGGA
>JAANSQ010003207.1:0-10467 GCA_036850885.1 Lepidocyrtinus dapeste
TTGGGCGAAAATTTTTTGGAAAATGGACCCTAAAAAACGCTCATTTAAGCACAGCTTTTACCTGAATTGGACTGAACAGAAACAGCAGGAAGAACGCTGTTTTCATATTTCTCCATCGCATTTATCAGCATAAGATCCTCCTGTTCCTCATTTCTCATCTCGTTTTCCACATTTTGTAATGCTTGAACCAGCAATGCATCATCCTGTTCTTCATTTTTCCACTCGTTTTCGACCTTTTCCAATGCTGCATTGACAAAAAAGAGTAAGTTATAAAAAATACGTCTTTGGGATTAACCTGAAAATTGAAATATTTTACCTTGAATTAACTCTGCATCAAGATCATCATCGCTGGGAATATCATATATGGGGTCGAACTTCTCCATCTCGTTTGACAAATGTTTCTCCAGACACTTAACGTAAAGTACCGTGGAACTATGTATGACCAGACAAACTGGACAACGAAGCACTAAATTGTCTTCGGAAACTAGTAATGCATGCACGCATTTTGTCGCTGTTGGAACGAGATTACACTCGTGAAACTTGAAATGGCATACTCTTTCACTACGTGATATGGGAAAACCCGGGCACTTATGTTTTTTGTACGTGTGCTCCAACAACTCTTCCAGGGAGTTTACTTCCCATGGACAAATCGCACAAAAGTAGTCGATGGCCATATTTGCAATTAATTATTGAGTTTATTCGAATTTTCAGGAAAATTAGTTTGGTTAAAAAAACACTTGTTCTTACTTCGAAAATATTTGCTTGACTGAAGGAAGCAACTCTTTTTTTTATTATTTTTATACTAAAAAGGTTCTTAATCCCTAAAGGCACCAAAAAGGATTTAAGTTTTTTCCGAGAAAAAGACGAGAAGGATTAAACATTATTTTTTTTCCTTGCAAGACTAAAAAGGTTCTTAATCCCTAAAGGCACCAAAAAGGATTTAAGTTTTTTCCGGAAAAAGACGAGAAGGATTAATTAATATGACCCTTTTTCCAACATTTTTGACGAAAAATTATGAGTGAAAAAGAGATTTCGGGAGTATATAAGGTAGAAACCTACAATTCTTGACATTCAGTTTTTGAGCTTCTTTAGATCCATTTAACAGTCCAAATTTTTCCATTTAAATACGCGTAAAATTTTTTTGATCTTGAGATGGAGCCTGAATACACTTATACCTCGGTAGACCTTGGTGTAACTACACCAACTCACGAGCATTGGGATCGTCTCGTTTCTACGTTGGGTAAATAGTAAGTAATTTCTTTTAAAAATATTTCGTTTGATCTTGATAGATACATATTAACATAAACTTTTCTTCTTGTTTCTTTAGTATGCAATACATAAATGTTCTCCCATCTTCAACTATAGTGTTTGAGTACAAATACTATGCAAAAGTTGAGGTGTATTCTCGTCATGATGATGTGGGAATGGAATTACTTGGAAAACCAAAGGGGATTGGTGGCAAATTCATCGACATCCGTCCACCTTCTTGCTGCACCGAGTACAATAAGGAATGTACTCGGTATAGTGCACTTCTTGCCAAGGACACGATAAACATGGCGTTTATCTGGTACCAAGGTACCACCGGGGATGGGGTGGAAAGCAGGGACCTACGAAAACATTGCGGCCTCCTTGTATTCTGGAAAGGACGTCCGTACTATTTGGATTACAATCCTCTGGCTGAGGCAGTCCAAGCCGTTCGGTACTTTGTGAAGACACACATGCCGCATGGAACACCAGCACTTAAGCACATGTTTGGATATGAACGTGAAAGGGATTCTGGGAATGTGAATGTGTAAGTGAAATACTGTTTATTTCGTTTGTATGTACTGGCTTTCTTATGTATAGTGATGAATATGAAACTTTTTTGTTTTAGGATTGCTGGAGTAGCACCCATTATAGCATTCTTCTCCTTACAACGGCTGTGTCGGAACCACATTTATTATGACGATGATGATGAAGAACTTAATGATAGTAATGGTTTCAGATTGTTTCCCGTGTCAACTGAAATCACTAACCTCTACAAGAATCATCTACCCGAATATATTGACTTGTCTAAAGTCACGAAACATCATAAATTCAATCCCCGCAATCGTGTGGATGGGTTTTATCATGCAAGAGAAGATTCTCAAGCATTAAATCTGGAACTAGAGGACCGATTTCCACTGTCCAAGATCTTTCCTGAAAGTGCTCGTCCTCCAAATCTATACTGCCCTGCCATGGATGGAGAGGATCAAACACAGTGGCCCTTTGTTTTTGAGCCCACCGAATTCGAGCGAGAGGCGCGTGAGAGGGAATACCAGAGGTATCTACGTGTTAGTGATGCTGGGCGAATGCAAATGTTGAGGGACGTAAACAGACGGATTCGACAGGTGCTTGAAGGACGTGGTGTAATTCAAGTGGATGGGGTGCGACAGCATATTCCACGTGATGATAGGGTTGATCTGGCACGTCAAAGAGCTAGGCTGAGACGAGAGTTGACTTCGTATAAAGATGAGGGTTTTAGTGAAGAAACTAAATACCCAATTGCACATGACAAGTTTTACTAGTATTATTGTATCTTTTTGTTTGATGTGTGCTTACAACGATGGTATGCCCAATAAATTTCATTTTAACTTACTCTTTTTTCATGTCTTTACCTCATAAAGCATATACACACCTAAGGAATTCATATGTTATGCCCTCGAGAGAATAATTGTAATGGTTAAAATGGCAATAAAAGCAAAAGGGTTGAGAAAGGGGAAGTATTCATTGCCTGCGATACCTATTAACGTTAAGGGGTAGTCAGTCCGGTGTATAGGCCCGGTAGACCGGGCCTACACCAGACTAAACATACTACTTACAGTGAAATAAAAATCTTAACTNGTTAGTTTTTCCTACGCCAAAGTTGCTCTTATGACTTGCTTAAACTTCATGCTCGGCGGGATATAAAGTTGTTTTTGTTTTAAAGATACATTAAAAAGATTTAAAGAGCAAGCCAAAGAAAATGAGTTGTTGGTGATTTTTGAAAGCATCCTCTTATTTGTAATCCAGCGAAATGGTCATTGAAGCTAAGACTTGCATAATCTTTATCCCTCTTTATATTCTATCTCTGAGCTTATGATCTACTGAAAAGTGGCAGATACCGCATTATCGTATACATGTATACTTCATATATGACCGTTAAAAGTTTACCAAAAGGATTTCATTTCGCATTTATAGGCTTGATACTGCATGGTGCCCATATGGAAGTATCATAGAGTTTAAAAAATAGATGAGCAGAAGTAGAGACGAGAAGGATATTAGTGATGCTGTAATGGGTGTTTGTAAAGGAAAACCCGTTTCCTCCCACTCTTGCATTCACTCTCATTTCTCTATGGTTTTATGCAACCGTTTACTAAAAAGGGAAAAGGACGACGACGAATGTTAGTACGTACATATGTGGTAGCCATACAATCCGATTTTATGCCGTAATGGTGGTTAGATAATTCTTCAGGATCTTCATCTCTTCCTTGCCCTATCTCTAAATCTGGCTATTGTAGGAGGATTATTTGCCGTAGAGGAACTCAGTCGTAATTCTTAAGCCCTCTTGTCGCATCAAAAAAAAACTTGGTACGATTATGCCTTCTCAGCTTCTCCATGACTTTTGTGAACTATCATTTAAACAATTGCACATAGAGTCTAGGAGTGGAGAAGGCAACCACAATTCAAATGAAACTCTAAGTAAGGTTGGGTCAGACAGAGATGATGCAGATTGTGCCGGGAAGGAAGTGGTGGCACAATATCATAGCTTCCTGCATGTGACATTTAATTGAACCAAAAGAACAAATGATACGCCTACTTTTCACTGTAACAAATCACTTCTTGATGACCCCCAGGTAAATTTTAATTTCCTTTTGTGCTCCCGCTACAGCTCATTTCTCTCTCTACATTAGGTTCAATGAAGACATCATAACGTATTGCAGCAGAATGAGTAGCATTTTGCAGAATATTTAGACACATAAATATACAGATCTTATAGGTATAATTCATTTTCCATATTACACCATATTTTACGCATTTGCATATACATTAGATTATGCAGCTTCATGGCAGTAATATTAAGCACGTTCAACGATTGTTTCCTTCCTGCATGTCTCCCAAGTGAAAATATACCGTCATTAATGTGGAAAACGAGTGTATTTGCTGTTCCATGTGATTATCTGATGTGTAAATATCTTCATCTTTTGTTTTAAACCCTTTACGATCCTACAACAAATGGGCCATGATATGTCGTTCCCACAAAACTTATTAAAGCAAAACGATATACATTCATTTGAATGTAAAATAGGCAGAGGGAAAACAATACAAAGGATTCGTGGAAGGGTATAATCTCAAAAATTAAATTTATGAAAAACAAACACAATAGTACTCGATCTCACGCTATTACATGCTCACGTTCATGCATTTTTTATTAGAAATTTGGATGCATAAACCTTGTATGAAAGCCACGAAAGAAAGGTTTCGCTTGTTTGCCCTCAAGCTAACAATGTTATAGTTGAAAAAGCTTAGAACAATAAGTTTACGCCATACAGTTTCCTAATGCAGACACTGATGTTGTGCATATTCCGGTGCAATGAATATACGTACAGTTTAATTAAGTGGTTATCCTTATTTTTAAATTACGTCCAAGTTATTTCGTGCGGGGCTGCTAAATGGAAACTAGTTTAATTAAGTGGATATCCTTATTTTTAAATTACGTCCAAGTTATTTCGTGCGGGGCTGCTAAATGGAAACTAATAATTCCCAGTTTCACACGAGAAACTTTACTTTCATGAGATAGGACAACAAAATACTATAGGAAGGCATTTTAAATGAAATTTATTTGAACGCAGCAATACATTTTTTGAATTTTTTTTTCTAGAAGAACATTTCGCAATCAGCACGATGACTCGTGCATATTGCTCCACTCCTACTCATTCCATACCACTTGTTTTTCTAACATTTGAGCTGAAAAGAGAGAGTGCAAGAAAGATGTATGCTTGTAACACATAAAACAAGCTCGAGCACAAAAACAACAAAACAGATCTCATTAAAACGATTGAGCCTTGTAAATAGAACCATTTATCTAGACGCCTCTCTTCTCTCTCTCTCTCTCTTTTCTCTTTCCTCAATTGTGGAATGAGTTAAAGGAAAAAAGGAAAAGTGAAAGTAATGCCTTCCTGCTGCTGTTCCTCTTCGTACATGACGATGATGATGGTGCTATTGTCAGTCGTGAATCTCATCTATTCACTCTTCTCCACTTACAGACCAGCGGCATTTGTTTTTTTCGGGTTAAATGGTTACGCGTTGCTCTTTTCGGTTGCAGAGTACACAAAAAACTTAGATTATATTCTATTGCAGCTGGTTCGAACAAGTTGAAGTTCCTCAAACATTTTTTTTGTCTTCTTCTTATTTTATTTGAGTTTTGCAAAGTTATCTAGAGATGAAGAGATTCCCATACAGCAAGTATTTTCCTAGGTTGCTCTACTTTCTCAACTTTCTTGTAGCTGCAAGAAAAGATTTAACTGTCTCAAAAGAGATAACCAAAAGTGTTGGGGTGAACTAGGATGAGTTACCATAAAACAAGAAAGTAGTATTTATGTCAGAACAATCACACAACTTGTAATTTAACTGGGTACTTTGCCTTTTCCAATTGGTATATTCTGATACTTTTCTTACAATTCAAGAACACTAAATGGTCGAGTACACGCTATTTGCAAATGAAAACCACTGAGGAAATGCTCAAGTCTAGCTGAAGGTCCAAACGAAGCTAAAGATAATGCTCCTCTGGCCCGGTTTCGTATTTGTTTAAGTAGGTACGTGGCAATAATGATAATGAACCGTAATTGGAATCCAAGCATATTTTTTTCATTCGTTTACACACTTTTGAAAAGAAGAAAGCCACACGACTATTCAATGCATCCCTTTTTATACGGGTGGATTCATCCGTTCATTCTTACTTAAAAGAAATAACTTGGGACGAAGCGTCATGGTCGTAACTTGAGACTTGAGAGTCGTTCTCATTCTGGCTTAAGCCTTAAGACAACCTCAGTCACAAAATAATATAGCTTGAAAACCTTCATATAATGAAGTACGCATCCAGCCAACATCATCTCTATTTAAAAAATAGAAACCGAACCGGGCCATGCATACCGTGGTGAAGTATAAATTACGTGAAATCTTTTTACCAAAGAAAATTCAAGACGAAAGTGGTTCTTGTCTACCGCAAAAATCTGTGTCGTTAGGTTTAGCTAAGTTTAAGGGGTTCATTATTCAAAGCGCCCACTTTGTTCTTTCCTGTTTTTTACTTTATTTCTTTTAGCGTCTTTTCAGGATAGTGTAAGCCATGAGTGAATAATGTGTAGGTCGTCCTCTTTTTTTTTAGCTTTCGCGTTCTTCTTTCACTTTCTTTTATTCAGGGAAAGAGAAAAGAGTACAAAATAAGGGTTTTCTTCTGTCTTATCCGTTTGTCTTGCTTTTCACGAGACCCTTTCCGATATTATAGACTTTCTTGTTAAACACACTCTCGACCTTATGTATCTCCTCTTACCGAAGCTTCTTCGCTTCACTAATACTGTACGTTGCTCACGTTCAGTTTATTTTATTTTCCTTTTTTACTCTTCCACTGTCATAAGCATGCATGATGGTAATACTTTACGTTACTAAAGATTGGAGTATATAAGTTTGTATAGGCTTACTCCTTATGATGATGTTGTTGTAATAGGTGAGCTTCCTTAAAGCACACACTCATTCCATTTTTCTCATCCCATCGTTCCCCAGTTT
Source organism: Lepidocyrtinus dapeste (assembly GCA_036850885.1). Taxonomy (NCBI): domain Eukaryota; kingdom Metazoa; phylum Arthropoda; class Collembola; order Entomobryomorpha; family Entomobryidae; genus Lepidocyrtinus; species Lepidocyrtinus dapeste. The sequence goes on from JAANSQ010003207.1 coordinate 6,781, forward strand.
ATCCTTTTAAATCCATATCGTCCTTTCAACTCAGATTTACTACCTACTTACCCCTTCTTGTAAATCTCATACACGCGTGTTTGCCAGAGATTTAACGCGTTCTTCAAGATGTAAATCCGCCAGGGAGTTTGCTGAGCGGACACAAAAGAAAACTGTTACGGTTCGGAAAGTAGTAAAGGCATCAGCCTAGCAAAAACTGAGGAATTGTGAAGAGTCAATGAGATCCTTTAGTCTTTTCAAGTCAGTTTTGTATTGCCCCTGGAATAACGTTGATGAAAGAGGTCTTTTGGCGTTCTCAACCTGGGACTCCTTTTTAAGAAACTAATAGTCACCTCTAACCAAAATAGTTTCATTTTCTATGCATTTCGCAACAAAACGTGTCCATGAGTTTGCCAATTTTGTTGTAATCTACGTTGATGTACCCATATTCCCCTTTATTTCAGAATAGGAAGAATTTTTTGTTGGCATTTTTGTTTAAATGGGATTGACGAAGCCGGAGAATTTATTAGAACGTAATGCACTGTTAGTGTAATACCACTACCAACATCGTCGGCAGATGTATTATGGTGAAAGTTCTGATATTATCATTTTAACGAATCCATTTTCTAGTTCCCTAGCGGTACAGTAGCTTCTTCGTATTTACTCCGCTTACTAACGTGAACAATGAGATTCTTCAGTAATTTCGAGTGTTCATTAAAACAGTGAATTGGAGTGAGACTACGTCTCAGCTGGAGCAGAAGCAATTTCGAACATTTTCTATAACCATGAGCATGCTTTCAAGGAATATTTAAATGAGAATAAACGTATTTATTGTCCGGCTAGAATTTAAGAAGAGAAATTGGAATTTGTGTAGGACAAAGAACTGTGTATTTTGGCTAAAATATCCTGATTTTACACGACATTAAAGTTGTCGGATTAAGCATAATTTTAAATTTGCATGTCATTTCCTTTTGAACATTAACGGAGGGAGCCTAGTCGTATTACTGAATTATGAAACGATTCCAACTGCTTTCCGCCCATTTCAGAATATATATTACACTCGAATGGAGAGAAAATTCCAATAAGTTCTGCACACTGCCAGCGACAATGCTACTATTTATAACAATCTAATTTTCTTAGAATATATTCGTTAATGGGAATGCAATACGACACTCATTTTCCTTTTCGCCACATTAACAGCCTCGCATTGATCCAAATTGTGAGCATTCGAGTCTTATAAAATCATAAATTCCATGAAACAATGCGACTCAAAACGACATCGTAAAAATCTCATTATGTAAGCTTGGAAAGAGAGATAACCATATTGTCGGAAGCTACCTATATGTACATTTTTGCATCAGAAGCGCAATTCTTCAGAACAAAATCCAAAATTTAGCATGGAATGAATATCATAAAACACGGAGATGGAATGAAATATGGGTTTTTTACAAACTCCGAGGGAATACATGCGTGATAAAATGAATGGAAATGAAATGTATTATGTGCTCGTTCGTGAAAATGAAAACACATTACAAAATGATTTGAAGATGATGATTTAGTTTTCTCATGTGTGCATAAAAAATCCCTTGTTTTTCCCCCTCAGATCCCTGTGAAGACATCCTTTGCACTTCACCTCAGGTGTGTCATTTGGATGACGAGAGAAGACGCCCGCATTGTAGGTGCGGTGAAGTATGCACGATGGATTTCAACCCAGTCTGTGGCTCCGATGGGAAAACGTATGCCAATGAATGTGTTATGAGGCAAGAAGGCTGTCGCTCAAGACGAGATCTTCGAATCATATACCGTGGAAAATGTTCTTCGGGTGAGTATACTAAATACGAGGAAAGTTTATTCCTTGGAATACACTTTTTTCCCCCAGCTTACATACTTCATTGCTTTCTTCATATTTTTTCCCATAAAACATTCTAAATTCCGAGAGATAATGCACATATGTATATATACTCACTGATTTCTTTTGTTGTTTTCTTCCCCCCTTCTAAACCACGTAGAAAATCTTGTGTTTTATGTTCATGTTTTTTCAAATTCCAGGCAGATTTTTTCTTGATTTAGTTTTTACTTTACAGTAAATACTTGCACCTATGTACGTAATATACTAGGTAGCTGTGTTAACATATTATCTGTTCCCCGACCAAGATATTTATTTTCCGTTCAAAACATTTTCCACGTCATACTTCTCTACTTCTTTTCACATTTAATGTTCCGGTGAATGCTAAACCTTTCAAATTCCCTCTCAACTGAAACCGTATACAAAAATGTATTGGAAACCCAAATGACTTGTTATGTTGCTGCTAGTTTTAAAAACAAGTGAGGATGATCATGATACTAAGAGAAAGTTGGAAAAGTTGGTTGTGTGAATTTTCTAGGAAATGAAAATGTGCTCCTACCCTGTGATTCCTTAGATTTTTTTTCTATTGTATTATAAGTTTATATAATAAAACTATGATTGTTCTGTTCTTGATTACCTGCTAGTTGTTTTTATTTTGAAACATTTATGCCTGTTTAATTAAATTAACAGGAGTGAACCCTTGTGAGAGCCACCCATGTCATGGATACCAGACTTGTGCAATTAACCGGTTTGGAATTGCATTGTGTACTTGCGCTACCGTTTGCGACCCCATAATTAGACCTGTTTGTGGAACTGATAATCGAACGTATGACAACCAATGTGAACTCAATCTGTCTGCTTGTCGGGAAGCAAAGAACGTTACCATTGGTTACATGGGCACCTGTGGTAAGTCAGTCGAACTTTTTCTTACCCCTTTAAAATTTCTTTAAGCTTGTTATCAATAATTTCAGAGAAAATTGTTGAAGGCATTCTGGTTTTATAACCGCCATAAATCACTTTGGAAGACACAATATGTGAAGAAAAGAGCCTTTATTTAAAAAATTCATTAAAGTCATGTGGTTTTCAATCAATTTTGGTTATCTTCCCCCAGAGTTAATAACTTTATCTTCAAGGATGATGGCTGATTAATACTTGGTACTTATTTCTGGCATCCTTTTAAATCTGCACTCGTAATATACACTTCGTTATGAGAAGACTTTTGCTTCGATTTCACAATTATCGTGTTTTTCATTTCTCCTGCCTAATTTCCCTCTTTAGCGAGAAGTAAGTATAATCATTTGTTCACCTGCCACACCTTTTCTATGTAATTTTCAACAACAAATACACGAAGAATATCAGTTAGAACACATTTATGGTTACCTTAATAAATAGCTTAACATTGTGAATCGGAGTTGGTACTTACAAACCAAATTTAAGAGAACTTTTAGTTATCAAGATTAAGAAAAAAGTTTATTTGAGTTTCAGTCTTTTTTAGCAATTTCGGGCATTTCAATTTTGATACTTTGGTCTGGAGAAAGTTTTAATTTTGAAAGATGAAACCATCATTTACACACTATTCTAAATCTTTTGCCATTTCCTTACCCATGCATACATATCTTTATTTCACTTATTTGAACGTTTGTCTAGTTTAGTTTTTACACAGTAATACGCACCAAATGAATCGTATATGGTAAAAACTTTGCAAAGACTCCCTTATGAAAACCTGGGAGAAATGGGTATGCTTTGGCGTATTTTGTAGCCAAAAAGGGTCGATTTGATTTGTGTAGATAGATAAGTTTGTGTGTTATGTAATATATACAAACCTCCAGTCTAGCGTAACGCTCAAATAATTAAATATAGTA
>JAANSQ010003208.1:0-10462 GCA_036850885.1 Lepidocyrtinus dapeste
ACAAAAAATAAAACCAAGAAAAAGACGAAGGTACAGTTATTGTACAATCGTAAATCGATATACCGATATTTTTCGTGGCTTAAACCTTTCAAGCGCAAAATTACACAAAGCTTTAAGCTTCTTAGGGACAAAGAAAAAGTGGTAAGTACACAGCATGAGCAAAGTAATAGGCAGTTTGGGTTCCATTTCCTTCACGAAAATTAGGTACTCCATAAAATTTTTTGCGACCATTATTTTTTTTAAAGCTTATCCAGTATATTTTGTTTTTCTGCTTAGGACGGTTTCAGTAAGGCAAGACATGCTTAGATGCAAAGAAAAAATATTTAAGAATATTTTTGAGATTAAGCTTATGCTATGTAGAAGAAGTTTGCATGACGGTTGTATCCAAACCCAAATTCTGAAAAATAACGAATGAGCAATAAGCGTTTCTTTCTGTTCTGTTCAATGTTCTCTGTGGGTACGCATTATGTGTAGGAATGTTTTTCGTTTTTAACTTTTATATTATTAAGGACGAAAGGACGAGCGCAAGAGCATTGCACGCTTGAAAAGAACCAAGCAGTCACGTCAGCCACCAGCCTTTTGTTTTCGCAATATCACCATCTGCATTAAGCTTTATATGTTCTCTCGAATTCTCTTAGATTTTTTCTACTTTGTTTATATGAATACTCTTTGCACGAACTCGACTTGTTTACGAACAAAATCAAACATGAAAGATTTACAAATCAAATGATGATGTTCGAAGAAGCGTTGCCGTTTAAATTTATTTATGGAATGAGTACTGTAGCATAATATGCTTCACAGTAGCGAGTTGTTCTACTTGTTCTCCTTTTCAAGATATAAAATTCATGCATCATCTACACATTTTGAGTTAACTACCAATATCATTATAATAATTCTTCGATGGTCGTCTAGTTAGCTTATCTCTACTCAATGAGAAAATGTAAATTGGATCATTTGCAGTTGCCGCAGAAATATTTAGCTACGCCAGCATAATATAAATAGGCAGACATAGTTGTTCGAGAAGTTTCGCAGTAGATATAATTACTGTCAATTAATCCCAACTCCATGGTAATTATCTGCCTCCAGTGCAGCAACTCAGCGGTTGCACCCTCCATGTACAATATGAAGCAAGTGGCGCTTGCGCCTGGCGACTGCACAATTTTCATGATAGTGCAAGGCTAACCTAAAATATCCTGAGATTATGACATGAGATGATGGTAATCAAAGAAAAATATTTAGGCGGTTATGTAGTTCTTATGTGCAATTATTGATACTCACGTAAGATATAAAGATTGAGGTTATAGTTCAGCTTGGCTTAAATGAATAGTCTATTCAGTTACATTATGAACATGATATAACTTTTTAATTGCCTCCAGTTGACATTGGGCGCTATCGTACGTACTTGAATGACTTTCTTGTTTTTTAACAAATTGTACCTAAAGATTTAGCTGCCGCATGCAACGCAAAAACATTTATTTGCTTAGGTTGCGAAACCAAATAATCTGTTTTTGTTATGAGAAAGGTTACCAGTTTAAAATAAACGCGACAACATTATTTCTTTCTGGAGACTACCTAAACACTCCAGACTAAACTAGAGAGTTGTTTTTCATTTGGCTACATCCATAAAATACATTCTGGTATAGATTTTTTTCTGTTAATGATACATCTGGACCACTTCTTGCGAAACATGTTTTTAAAAGCTTAATTTTTATTACGCCAGATTTTACGGATCTTAATGTTACCCACACTAGGTGATCAAATTGATTTGGTACGAGTGTTGTATTTTTAATGTCGCTCGACTCGTAAACAATTTTTTGTGGGTTTTTAGATTGATGGTGTTTTTACTGAATCGGTGTAACTCTTGAAAGTCATTCATAATGTCATTTTTGAAAAGGATGAGATTATCAATTTGTATTTAAGGAGCATTTTATATCATAGCTTTGGAACAAAACGGCAAGAGTCCATTAAATTGTGTAGGGGTGAGGAGTGAATTAAATAAAAGTCTAAAACACACTTGAAATTGTAACTCCTAACTTGATATACTGGATGAATCGAATGTACGCGGACGTGACGCTTGAGGAAAGATTATCTCGTGAGGGTAATAATGAATACTGGTTTAGTCATGATAATATTTTTTTTGCCTACTGAGGCAGTTGTTAAGTTTTACTCACGTAGGATATATATACAGATAGGAGATGCATAAGATTCATAGCTACTCGCCAAAAAATACCGTGTACGTCACTGGTTTTTTTTTGCAAATTCATTGAACGTGAAGAGCAATGATGAGGTGAGAAGTGATTTATTTTACATTACATTATGCGGATTTTGAGATGGATTGGGTTAAGTAAACGTGCGCTATGCATGTAATGTTTCATTGAACAAGGCATTGAAGTAGGAAGGTTTTTTTTAAACTAGGATAATTTAATTAATAAGAGATTTTATTTTGGTTGGTGCTTGCAGAAAGTCTAGTTGACCAACTAGTACGGCGAGCGATCTTGAAGAAATAACCCAACGCGTTGTTCTTTTACCTGATTTTAATTCGTGAAAAAATTTTTCAATCGATGAATCATGGGACACGGAGGAGAAAGTACAGTTTGCTATCCACAGCATCATCAGTCCAACAATCATCACCCTCACGTTGGCGGTCCAAACAACAAAAAGTCTAGCTACAATGGAGGGACCCCTGGTCACAATGATAAGCAGGGCTCGAAGGCACCTAGAAAGCCTAATGCACATTCCGTTCCAAACGCTCATTCGAAGCCCATTAACATGTGCAAAGCTCGTCAGAGTCCAGGAGCTCAGTATAACTCTCATTCTTCGAATAAGGGGAATGTGGTTACCCTCCCGTTTCAACAACACCAGCAGGCTCAGTACCACTTGATGAAGCAGCAGTCCCGTTATGGGAATGCGTCGACGTCAAGACAAAAATCGTACAGTCCGCCCACCCTGCATCCAATGCCTTCCTGGGAGGGGAAATCTTCGCGCACACAATCTCCAGTGATGCCCGGGAGCAAAATCAAGGAGCATTTTTACGCAGGGGCTAGATTTGAAACTCATCCATCTCATATCGGCCTTCCCGTCCCACCGTCTCATTGGATAGCACCACTACAACGATCTCAATCACAGCCATCATCTCCGGTTCCGACGTCTTTGCCACAAAAGGGTATCTCTGTCGACCTTGCTACGCTTTTTGGAAACTCTGACTCGGCTCTCAAGTCTGCATCATTCCCGGGTGAACGTTTGATGGAGACACTCATCAAACTGGAAGAAGAGAAAGAGAAGAGGAAGCAACAGTCTCAAGTTGGGAAGGATAGTGTCTGCGTTGCTGGATCTCTAGCAAAGGCTCAACTCACAGGCAACGATAATGAAACAGACGAGCTGAAGAAGGCTTTGGGTCTCGCCACCTTGGTGAAAGCAACTCCGGTTCCCGTGGTGATGAATAATTGTGGATCTGAACTATCTTCGTCAAAGTATCAAGATATCTCGGATCAACTCAAGACTCTGTTGAAGGTCGCAGCTTGACTCGCTTCCAGACACGGCCAGTTTACAGTTGATGCAAACAAACAATTATAGTTTTACTACATTATAACGACTTGTGGCACGTCATACAGGACCGGTTCTCGATGAATGGAATTACCGTCTACAAAGACATTCTTTTAATCGATAATTTATTAGGCATAGAGAGCTTTAAATGTAGTAGTTTAGCTGTTAGACAGATTTCCAAATTCCTTTCCAATACAAAAATAGTTTACGAAATCGTTGACCACCACCCGTGCGCGCACCAATCGAATGACTTCAATATATATGGCAGATAGAATATTAGGTGGATCGATTAGATTTGTGTACTTGGTACGAAAGCGAAGAATTGCTTGATTCCGTTGGTGTGTTTAATGTGTTGGTAAGCGCATGAAATATGGAAACCAAAGTGTTTTTACTGTCAATCAAGTTCAGTTTACTTAACAAGTTAAAAACTCTCTCTCTCTTATCGATTAGCCGGGTGGGGTGAAGTAATGAAGAGAGAAGAAGAAGATGTTGATACATACAAAAAATTATTACCTTTCATCCTATCAATAGGTTAAGGCTCTAGTTATAGTACCGTTATACATTTTTTATCCAAGCAGACTGATAAGATTCCATGCTGATTACTGCATTACAAAACAAAACTTAATTGCACAGTCTGCCCCTCTCTCTCATCATGTTTATACCAAAATCAGAAGAGCTGAGGTGAACTATTTATAAAAGGTCCGACTTCCTGGGAGCTTTAATTTTTAAAGAAGAGGGCAAGCGGGCTTTTTTCGTGACGCAATCAAAACTTTCGAGTCAAACTTTGATTGTCTGATTTTAGAGGAGAAAATGCTATATAGTTTTTAAGGATTTTTTAAGTTTTAAAGCACAAATACAGTCATCAAAATGCAATCAGTTCGGAATCGGAGAAGTCAGTATATAGTACACAGTTCAGATTTTTAGAAGCAAAAATAATTGCCTACTATATATCAACCAATATATAGTTCTTAATTTAACCATGTGATTCTTTCTATTCATTTTTGTGTGTATAATGCAAAAGATGAAATTAACTCAAAATTCTTTTTTTGGTTTGAAAAGAAAATTATATTGTTTATTTGTAACACCGTACTCGCTTTAAAAGAAACAATTAGAGTTAAAGAAATTGGCAAGATTAAGATTGTTTTTGGAGAGAAAGTCATTTTGCGATTCGTGCTTTAGTGTTGATAAGAGGTTGGTTTTTTAGCGTATAATGTGACTTAATATACTTAACTAGCGTGTAAGAAGAATGCATAGCCAAAAAAGCAGGGAAATATATACATACTACTCGTGTGAAGCGTTCGTTCTCGTTCTTTGATACTGCCAAAGACTGCCACTTTGTACCTGTTTCCGAAGGTATGAGTGTATTGCTGGCAAAGAAGAAACTATTTCAAAAGAAAATTGGCAAAATATGTTCGTTGTTGTACTCACTCACTGAGCTCTCTTCCAAAAGGAGGAACACTTCCAGTTCTGAACTTTCGAAGGGACGCGAGACGAGAGATTTTTTTTGTTCCAAAGACAAAACGAAATTTTTTTAATTGTTGCGGAGACACAAGTTTCTAGTACAAAGTATTTCCCTGCTCAACACTATTTTTAGTCTTTCATGATGAAACTCGATGAAGAAGCAGAGAAATAGGGAAAAAAGTGAAAGCTCTTTTAAATCCTAAAGATAAAAAAACTTAAACTCTATGTGCGGCGGAGTTTTCGCTTTTTTCCGCAATTACATGTTTTCGTAAAAGGGGGACTCTTCTGCATTTATTACACATTGATCTCTCCTTTTTTACGGACTCATTTTTGCAAGAGAATCAAAAATTTATAACATAGCGTAAAAAATATGTTTGACTGTGAGTGTGAATGATTGAGAGGATGTTGTTGAAATGGTGCGCATCGCGTAAAGACTGACTTGTCTCGAGAAAACTTAATAAAAACGGCCAACTTTTGGTGTGTCATAAAAAGTGAGAGGTAAGAAAAGGGAAAGTGGAAAATGTACAAGAGATTTGGTAATGGCAACGTCAAGGCGTAAAAAGTTGGTTTCTGAATGGATATATTATTATGTGTATGGCGGAGGGTAAGGGCTTATGTCAAAAGAGGTTGGTTTTCGAAATGTAAAGTTTGAAGTTTGGCGACAAAAAGGCTTGTCATTTTCAAAGAAAAGTCTGCATTATGTAGTTAAACATAACGTGTATGGCTGGATGAATGTGAGTGAGCGTGTTATTATTTTGTGATTCAAACCCATGCGATATAATACAATTTTTTATCCAATCACACGTTACCCTTCCTCTTCGTCAAATTTTTTTTAAAGCGCGCGTTCATTTAAATTTTAAATATATGTACTGAGTTTTCATTTCGAGTCGGTCGGTGGAGCGGAGTTTTTGAGAAGAGTAATGAAATTATTTTAAAAAACGATGTTTGTACTGCCGCGTTAAAAAATTTACTTTTATATAATTTACAAAAAAATATTCCCAAAAAATAAAACGTAGTTTTAGTTTAGAACAAAAAAATACAGTGTTTTGTTTAGTTAATTTCACATATTATTATTATATTTGGATTTTGTTTCTTGCCGTTTTTGACCAAAAAACCTAATGTTTTCAAAACATTTGTTAAAGTTGATTCAAAATTTCACACTTTTTATGTGTTTTGCAATTGGTACTATGAAAATTGCACGTTTAGTCACAAAATTCAAAATTTTTGTAATTAAAAAAGACTAGTTTGTAAGTTTAGAAGCAGTTACACCCCCATTTGATGGGGTCAAGTCAGGATGAAGGTGACTCGGGAACAATTTCCCACCAGAAGTATTATCTTGAATTGCAATTAATTTTTAAATGTGGTTTATCTTAAGCTCTCAAAACTGAATTGGTGTAGTGTAAAATTTTTATTTTTTTTTGTTTTAAATTGATTGTTACTAAGCCGCTGAGAATAAGGTGAACAAGATGTTTCGTGGCTGAGCTATATATTTATTCTTTAGAATTTTGCAATGTGTTCCAAAAAAATGTTTTCGCAATGTCAATTAGACTGCAAATAATTGTTTAACTTTTTTCAAGAGAAACCATATCAAAAGATGCTAGTGTAACACACAAAAAGTCGTATACAAAATCAAGCAGTATACAGAATGTACAAGTTTATATTTTAAGACGTTTTTCGGTCCTGTTTACAAAAAGTAGTTTAATCTTACTAGAAAGTATTTATGTAAAACATTCTCTCTTTTGTTTTGTAAATTACCACCTATCATTTACCTACCTCTCTCTATCTTTCCTTTAAATCTTTCCATCCTTTTTATCCAATGAAAAAAATGATCTACTGAAAAAATTACAAATTCCAATTGGTCTCTTACTCTTGTAAATTTCCCTAAGATTCGAAAAATAATTGGCAATCCATCCTAAATTTTTTTTAATCCTTCTTTTCCGTGATTCTCTCCTTTAGAGTTTCACAGGGTCCTTCGGGGCCCACCCAAATTCTCCGAAGAGCAAAAATATTCAAGACTGGGACTTCCGCTTTGGCGTGTTGTACCCATGTCTTTGAATTCTTTTTTCAGGTTGCGTTGAAGATTGGAGTTGGAGGAATATGCTCATGCTAGAAGAAATTATATGACAACAATGAAGATGATGACTAAAGTTCCATACCCAAAATTCCAAATAAATGATGATGGCTCATTGGAAGAAGATGATTAAACAATCGCCATGGTTGTAATATTTATTGAATGATTTGATTTTGCATTAGACTGAATTGTCTCCATTGGGAATATAGACAAACAAATTTTAAATTCAATTAAAGCTTTTACATATGATTATTTGATACAAAAATATGTTTTTTTCTACAACCGAGAACAACAAAATAACACAACAATTTAAATCTACAATGTATCCACCACTGCATCTATCAAAGAATCGAATACGCTTACGTAATACTCATCAGTTGCAATTTTCTTTAATGCCTGTTTAGTTTCATCTCCTAGCGTTTGTGCCAACCGTCTGGCTTGCTCCATGGCTAAGGTATTAACCCTGATGATGTCATGAAGCTATAAATTTAAATTAAAGATAGATAATAAATTCAGCTTTTCTGGCATTTTGATTAATTAAATGATGGGCATTTGTTTTTTCAAAGAATAACATACCTCATTAATATGGCCAACGTCTAAATCATAGCCGTAATCCCTGATGGCTGTAAACACCTCAGGGTTCTGAGCTTGGTACAATATGGCTGGTAGCGAAGTCAAAAGAAATGGTGATGGAACGGTAAACTCCCTGGTTTGAAGTTCGTGTAGCTCAGAGACGGCTCTAAGGAAGGCTGAAATACTCCCCGTAAACTTTTCTTGTGCTTTTTTTGAATACGCAATTTGCTTATTTTGGTGAAGCGAGAGAACTGCGTCAAGACCTCCTTTGAAGTAGCCATAGGCTTTTTTATTATACCTGAACCAGTCATCAATGGTGGCGTTGCGTGAAAGCGTGAACGGATATCCTACTTGAACGTCAAACAGATTAGTTCCGAATGAGCAACTTGTGTACTCCTCAACTCCTTTGGTGATTGAGACCATAACGCCATTTGTCTTGGTTTTTTCTGCGTAGTAATAGGCATCTAATGGCAAAGTAATCCCCCACCAATACTGCATACTTATTTCCCATGTGATACTGTAATGACCTCTGAGCGAAGGAGGGATGCTGTTCCGCTATGTCAATGATTGTGTGATGTATGTCCGAAGAGAACATTCCAGAATCGGAGGCGTTCGCTATGTCATTTAAAAGGGAGTCATAACAACCATCTGTATTTCGGCTGGGGCCTCTCTGCAAGCTACGCCCGAACAACATGATCCAAGTATGGTAACTAAGGGAGATTCGCCTGAAATCCTTTTTTTGAGTTGGTGATTTCCCTAAGATAAAAATATTAATCACGCTTTCAAATCATAAACTCACTGAGCTACGCATGTTCCTTCATTTATTTAAAAGTTTGTCATTCACGCTTTGAAAAACTCTACGCTTGCGAATTTGGGTTAGTGGAACAAAACGGTTGTGTTATGGCATTTAAGAGAGCGTATAGTGATTGGTGAGTGACTGAACAAAGGCTGAAGCTTAAATCGTATCAAGACTCAAATGGAATTCAATGCATTGCACGGTGCTCAAAAGGATAAACTATCAGGAAATCTGTCTTATCGCCAAGATCTAATCGCTAAATTCAAAATTCGACTAAAAATGCCCACTCAAATGATCTTATCAAAACTTTCTCCTGCAATTATTATTTGTGCCCTTAAACTTTCTGAAATTGTCTTATGTAAAAAATAAAACTAAATAAAGTCTTTCTCATCACTCACCTTTCAATCACATAACGCACTGGATGAGGACTCTGCAAAATAAGTTGTGTCTTCTCCGCGATGTCAATCCCTCCAACTTCATATTTTTCTTGATCGTCCCCCACATCCACTGAAAAACTTTGCTTGTCTGGAAAGAGCCCCTGTTTTTGATAAATCCTGCCCTTCGTAGCGCGCCCAACCAAGTGTTCAATGTGACTGGGGCCGTATGGCAACCCATCAGTACTTTTCACATGTTGGAGTACATGCTCGACCTTCTGTTCCTTGGGAACTCTGGAGGGCTCTTCTTGGGGCAATGCGGAAAATTTCTTTAGATTGAAGGTCTTAACTAATCCCGCTGTAGGGATAAGATTCGGCTCAGGATTCCTTATAGTTTGAAAATGGCGTTGGATGATCTTCGTCTTCTTAACCTTACTTACTTTGGGAAACGCTTTACGAAACATTTTTGAAAGTTTAACTTCACCCGCGAGATGTTTACCACATCCCTTTCAAATAACGAATGCTATTTCAACGATAATTTTCTTTTTTAAAAATTTCTGCCTTGATGACTTGAATGAAGAGATGGTGGTGGTGTGTAAATAGGGATAATTTCCTACAGAATAAAATGCGTAAGAGTACTTGATGCACCTTACCATGAAAATGACAAAGCGTTAATTTTAATAGCCCACACACCAACCAGAGATAATAAGTGCCTATGGTTCTATTTTTTATGCCAAGAGAGCTGAGGACTACTTAAAAAAATTGCAGAGATGTGTACGTTGGTGATGCAGCAAATAATATAGTCCGAAAGCCTATAAAATGAATGTTCTGCCCGGTCATAAATATTTTAAGGAATCATCCACCATGAAATACATTTACTATGACAAGATGCTAATACGTACAAATAAAAGTACAAAAGTAGCGAAGTAAAATAATTTGACTATATTTATACATTATTTGTGGTTGTCCTTTTCACAAAATCATTCAAAGGAAAGGTCCGTCAATAGAATAAAGTAAATTACATATCATTATTAAAATTAAATTTAAATTATTAGAGTACAATGAACCATTCACCTGTCAATCACGGATGGACAGAATGGTCTACAAATTTTACAAAATATTTCAATCGTAGATCAGAGAGGTCCTATAACACTTCCTCGTGAAGCGGTACCGAAGAAGGACGCACGGACTAGGATTTAATATACGTACCAGGAATAAGTGTTTTCCTCTTTTCATCATCGTAAAATAGAAAATAGCCCATGAACAACATCTTCTTTTTAGAATGCTTTAATGCGACGAATAGAATCGAATATTTTTTATGTTCATCATCTTCAGTTCAACTTGTCATAAAAGATATGTAAATGACGACGAAATCATGAAATGATTGCGATTGTTTTGAAGCGGGGATGAAGAGAGAGAGAGAGAGGAAAACTTACAATGAATATTTTGATGAGTCACTGACAACACTGCATACGCTAAAAAAATGACAGTGATGAAACACAAATACTTTGAGACTGAGATATTAAAATTTAAACATACAAATTGCAGAAGATATAAAGGTAACGAAATAACAGAAGAATAGATTTAATACTGGTAACAGCCTCTGACTGCATTCCTTTTCGCAATAACAAATCTAAAAAATGT
>JAANSQ010003210.1:0-10461 GCA_036850885.1 Lepidocyrtinus dapeste
TAAATAGGAATCCACTATACTTTATTCAAGTGCACGTACCACTTGCTTTCGCTCATGAACGAAACATACGGAAAACTTTGATAGGAGCTGTAAGGTGTGTATGAGTGAATGACTTTGATATTTCAAAAGTTTTTATGGACAAAAAGATCTCAAACATTAAACTAGGTCTTTCAAACTGACAGATTTTCGTCCGTTTCGAGCTTCTTTAAAGTAAAAAAAGAAGAATCCTTTGTCCTCGTCGGAATCTGTACAGGGTAGAAAAAATATTTTTATGTAATGATTCACCCAGAACTTTAAGTAATCATGATACGTCTATTGTGTAACAACATGAATCAAAGGGGAAAAAACTTACGATGAAATGTGTCCCCTGATGATACTTTTCCTTTCATGAGGGGAAAGGGTTGCTCACACTTTATTCTTGCGTAATGAGTCCCTCTTTTCTTCACAGCATTTTTTTATTACTCTCGGCTGAATTATAAGGGAGATGTGTCTCCACACCCTGTGCAGTTTGACACGACACAGGTGAATTAAAAATAATCTTGGTGAGCGATCTAAAAAGTTCTTTTTCTTATTTCCCCCTTCTTTTTTCCCGATCCCTCTCGCACTTCATTAACTTCAAGTGTTTGCTCCCTGCCTCGGAAGAAGAGAACAAGTGCACTGTAAACGAAACGTGAATGTATTACTTTTTAAGCTGATTTAACTACGCATCGTGCTTAGTGCTAGTGAAAATAAACTTCGATCCTTGAGTCATGCACTTGTCTCACCGCACCAAAAAACAAGACTATTGTTCTTTTTTCTACAAGCTTAACATCTTAGGGAAAAACGCTCTGCTCTTGTTTCCCTCTTTCTCTCACGGAGGTCTGATCCAGAATGACGGCTGAAGGCAAGAGAATCATGAACGAAGCTCGGTCTCCTCTCACACGAGCATTTTTAAAAAGCGTAGTCGTGTGTGCCTGTGTCTTTCGTGTGAGTGAATGCAGCAGACTAACTTTTTTCAATACATATTCCTTTTTTCCTTTGGATTGCATGCCATTCCACGCCATATAGGTAAACAAGTTATACGACTCGGGCAGAACTTGGGGTTAACATGACACATAAAAATCCAGCTCGCTTTTGCTGACTGAGACTGGTGTGTTTGAGTGAGAAATGCTTACTTGATTCTACTCTCCTTTTCCTCTTATTATTATTATTACTTAAATGGAACGGTTTATAATATGGAACAACACCGAGAGAAAAAGTTTATTAGGAGTTCATGAGAACTTTAACAGGCTGCTTACTTTTCCTCTCTATTTTTCTTTGCCACATGAAAAATTTCGTGGAGAGAGGTGAACAACGAAGCAGATTAAAATATGTGTGTTATGCTTGTTGCAAAATGGCAAAAATAGAGAAAAACGGTAGTTTTTTTTAGAAAGACACATACATTTTTTTACATCAACAGTAGTATCAGCAACAGACAAGCCAAGACCAAGTTTTTTTTGCGTTTTGCTGTGCTTACATTTTTTCTAGACACGCTTCCACTTTACTTACTTCCATTCACACACGACACGTTTCCCAGTATTTTTATGTAGAGGCAGAAGAGTGTATAATCAGAATGATCCTCGTCATCAGCGTCGTCGTTTTTTCATTCGCATGAACGGTTAGCGACGCTACAGAGGGAAAAAGTACGATGGCTCGGTGTCTCCTTTAAATGCCTACATAGCACCATACGTGAGATGTATGAATAGTTTCAGGATTTTTTTTGCAAAAAAAAAAAGATTCACAAGGTAGTCAGTATGGTCGGCAACTCTTCAAAAAAAAACTATACGATCATGAGATTAATGGAAAGGAGCGGCCAGAACAAAATTACATGTGCATAAGTCTAATATTAGTTTTAAATGCATGATCTGCAAAAATCTGTACCTATATGGAAAGTCCAAAGCATGAATATCAAAATATGTCGATGGATTATAGGATACGATCTAAACCAATCAGTCATCATGGACCTAAAATATAATATTTCCTCGCGCGGACGTTCAAGCCTTTTTCATGCTTTATTAGGAAAACAGATTCTGAAGAATATCGTCACTGCTAAGTATGTATCTTCTCTTTTCCAGTGAAATATTGTACGTATGTAGACTGCACCTTCCAACATGACTTTTTGATTTCATTACTATACGTCTACCTAGTTTTCATCAGCAATTTTCCTTCTTCCCTTTGCACTTTACCGCAATTCTATCCTGTCGCTCTAGATTCAGATAAAGTTATACCCATCGGGTTTCTGGAAGGCCTGCATGCGCATGCAAGTAATTTGGCAGAGTGTGGTGAACAAAAACATTTCGCAGTGATTCCTGGAAATATACAAGACCACCCCACCATTGAATTACACGCTGGCTGCAAGTTCTGGTTTTGGCTGGGTTGAATAGGAAGTGACGAATTTGCATTTACAACGCGTATAAGAAACCACATGAGTTGTTGTCGCTGTTATAATAATAATGACATTATGAAAACGCAGGCGGCATTCATCAAACAAGGACCTTTCGTTAGATCTATACAGATCTTTAACGAAAAATGACCTAATATTTTTAATAATAGAATAAGGTATGGTCTGATTTGAATTATTCAGCTTATACGCCCTGCGCCCTATACGTAATGGAAAAGTCTGGAAAAAGGATTTGAATTATTCAGCTTATACGCCCTGCGCCCTATACGTAATGGAAAAGTCTGGAAAAAAAAACTTTAAGCGTATGAATGCAAATGTTGAATATATCGAATCCAAGACCAATCCCCACACATACACACGCGCTGCTAAACAGATAAAAAGTGTTTTCTCTGATGAACAGCAACAGCCCACACCAATTCAGTCATTGACATTGGCAAAGGAAACGGAAACCGCTTGTGAGCCTCGCGTTCTCTGTGTTGGCTGAACTGATTTCTACATAATATTGAGTGACACAAAAGAAAAAGCAGTAGAGAAGCAGAAGAGAAAAAAATACACAACAACTGCTCTTTTATCAATTTAGTCTGGCTGAAAGATAAACTAGGAAGCATTCATGTGTTTAACACTCGCATTTCATCTGCAAGCGCATGCATGTAAAAAAACTGATGAAAACATAGCTTTAAGTTTTAAGTTAGGGTCCTCGTGTTCGCATGTCGTCATAATAATCATCCTCATATCACTTTTTTAGGAGGACAACAACCAAATACACATAAATATTTGATTCCGCTCATTTACCACTCTATTATTATGCATTATATGCATTTATTCACTCCAATGTCAGAGGAATACCCGTGACAGGAAGACATAAAATTCCAGAAATGTGGCTCACTCCCAACGTCCCAACGACAAACTATGCATAATGTGGAGAGGCGCTTACCAGGCACTGCTCAACCAATGCGTTACTTGTTCTCCTTTGGAAAGGAAAAAGTTTGAGGAGACACAAAAAGCAAAATGCAAGTTCATTCATTGTGATGTGATACATGCATTGATATGAATGTACTCATGTCAGGTCTCTGAATTGGAGCACAGACCACGACCGTTTTCTGCTATAAAAAGGGAAATGATAAAAATGATTGTGTCGAGTGCGGCAAAGACCTAATCGTGCTCTTTTTCACTCATTTACTTATTTACTATATGGAGCTTAGACGGTTAATGTTCTCTCTATTTCTCTTACTTTTTTTGAGTATATGGCACAATTGATTATCATTGTTATGGGCGGCTCTCTGCCAAACGGTTTTGGTGGAGGATATATAAGTATCTCGTATGTCATCCATGTCACGTTCTGGCGAGGTTTATCACTCTTCATATATGTATATGAGGATGAGTATTTAGGCATATTTTTTCCAAAAGTAAAATTGAAATGGAAGTAAAAACATTACACTGTACATATTTCTATATGCTTAAACCGTCTTTGAATTATATGTATTTTCAAGTAATGAACCCGTAGGCTCTTCCTACCAATTACACATTTTTTTACCGTGCTCAATCATTTTTTCTCAAGTATGTAGGTGTACGATCAAAATGGCACGTTTCGCTTTCCTGTCGCGAGCGTAAAATTCACTTAAAATTACTTGAAAAGTCAAGTTATGTAAAAGAGTCATGGTCATTCACATCATTAGACTACACAGAGACAAACATTTTGTCACAAATAAATAAATGCATTTTATCGTCGTCTGCTATCATATATTTATTATCCCCGTAGACAAGTGGAAGTTGATATGAGTTGAGTGGCATTGACATGGAATAATGGTAATCCACACGGTTACCATCATCCTCACGAGTTTAAGCTTACTTTTATGCTCGTGCGAAATATGCGCATATGTATTTATGTACATCTTTTCAAGAAGGCTAAAGTTTTTATGCCCATTTATCTTGTCATATCTAATAATAATAATAATATTAATCGCCTTACATTATGCTTACCAGATTACTGGATAAAAAAAACTACTAAATTATTGTTTAATGGACTAATTGCATTGTGTTTCGTACCGCCTCATGTAGATATGTAGACACTTGTTCCGATCAAATAATTTACGTCAACACTTCAAATGAGAAAATGAGACTGGCATATTTACTAAAAACTACATTTCTTTACTCATATTACTTTCTCACTTTAACCGTATATAATTCAATGGAGCAAACATTTTCATGAATTTTTTGTTTGGGTACATCTCAATCTCGCTTTTTGCATGGGTAACCCCTCACGTGCGTGTAATATTTACTCTAGATCATGCAATCCAAAAAAAATGTTCATTTTTTTTGTTGGGATTACGCCTTCGTATATTTATTATCTCTTGAGTGTAGGTATGTCACACGAAAATCAACTGATGGAAAAGAAGCGGGGAGTGAGAGTAAAACATGGAGGAAGGAGTGACGGCAAAGACTTTTTCATGGTGTTCACTCTTGTGTGCAGTCTGCAATAAATTCTTCTATTACTTGCTTTACTGATGTTGAGAGAGTGTGCAGAGGAGGATGACTTGACATGTCGTGCCACGCCAATGGCATTATGCCACTCTATATCCTTTTTTTCCTATTTCATTCTTTATGGACTTTTTTTCGCTTGAGAGAGTCAGTCATTCAGATAGTCATTTAGTCAAGTCAATCTAATTCAGCAAACTTTTTCCCTTTTTCCTTGCTCATCTTCTTTTTCATATAAAAATGGATTGGATGACATCCCACGGCATTTTTGCTAGTACGTACGGATTTTTTCTAGAATTTGGGACTTTTGGCTTTAATAATAGGGGTTATGTAGGATGCTTGCATGTACATAGGTTTTTGCTCCTCCAACTTCAATGGAGGACGACGGAGAATTACATTAAATTATACAAAACTGAGTAGGCTGGTAGGCTAGAAGCACCAGCTACGCTACAAACATGTGGGGAAATCCGACACTGCTCTGTTTATCCAAAGATATATTATTCTTGTAGAAAACACGCTGTCAAGTACGCTGATGACAGAATTGGACTCCTTTACACTTTATACTTTATAGAAATCTTGTTACGCAACACAAACTGTATCTTATATACTTACATATGTGCTTGATTATAAATATGCATACATATGTACCTCACTAAACTAAACATAAGTTAACTTGTAAAACGGGTTAATGATATGCTCCTACTCGTATCTTTTTTGGGGAAAAGGTAAATCAGGAAAAAATACCACAAAATAATATGAAGGACTTTGAGTGGAAGTAAAAACTAGAACAAAGTAGGAGACCATTAATAAGCTTACTAGTATACCGAATATTGCATCCTGTAATTAGCAACATAAGAATTTCGTATCTGAAGTAAATAAAACAGAAAGGCAGAGCAGAGAAAATGTAATAAAATCTAAGCAACAATGCGAAATTCATGGCAAGCCATGTTATGAAATGACGGAAACAAAGTTGGAGAAAGCTGCCTTTCCCTAGTGAATAAAGCTTTTCTTTGACATCGCTCTCACTTAAGTGTCCAAACGGTGCAAGATAATATTTAAACATCCTATTTCAAAACAATTTTTTGGTCTATACAGTCATAAAAGGATGATATGACTGGGAAAATTCATTGTGCAGCTTGATTGCTTACAAATTAACATTGTGGAGATGGCTATAGTTTAGAGTTTGCTTCTGTCAAGAAGTTCTAGTTGTAGCGATTCTGTTTAAAAACTTTCTTTTTTGTTTCATTACAAAACTGCCACTTCCGTCGTGTGTGTGAAAGAAGTATCCGAGTCTAAGTAAACTTTGTAATAATGTAGTAGTTGACCGGGAAAAATAAACAAAGAAAAGTTTTAAATTAAGGTAAGTTTGATTAGTCAGGGAAATGGCAGCATGACTTTAATGTTAAAGTTTGTGATACGTTCTCACAAGTCAAGAGCTCTTCTAACATTTTAACAGCGCATAATTATTGCTTCGCAAGTTTCTATAAGCCGCAAAAAGTTTATCGCGTATCATGAAACAATGAATCACACTGCCTAAATGCGACATATTTCTAAGGAAGGGCTCTTATACCTCCCAATCATACATTTAAGACGTTAATGCAAAGAGAGAAAAGAGTATCTCGTGAATAGTACTAAAGATTTATTCAATAGATATGTCGTAAGACATTTAAAGCGTGCCAAGTTAAGATATACTAGAATAAATGGTATTACTTTTATAAGCATCGCTTTTTGTCTAAATCTTGGAGCAATAAAATTGAAAACATATTATCATCTTTTAACCTTATTCTGAACGGTCTTGTGATTTCTTCTCTCCTATGAACCGTTATGTAATTGTGTTTCTGCCGACAGCCTTTACCTTCCTTTCTGAAGACGTCCACACCAAAACCTCATATTTGGGAGAAGAGGTTTTGGGCGAGACACTATTTATTGCAGTGCGGTCGGTCGGCAAGAAAGGAAGAAAATTATCGGTATGGACAAATATATTGAATCCAGAGGCAGAAGCCTCTAATATTGGTTGTTGGCCGCATCTAATAAAAGTTTTGGATTTGCACCATCAACCAGCTCACTCAGAAATTGGACAAAGGAGAGGAAATCACAAATCTNTCAACCAGCTCACTCAGAAATTGGACAAAGGAGAGGAAATCACAAATCTCAAGAGGCCAAAGGAAAATATCATTCGCACAAGATGAAGGAAACAAGAACTCATCAAAGATAGGCCAGAAGTTTTTGGGCAACCCTAAAAGAAAAAAAGAGTGATAAAACAAGAGAATTTATGACGAATGGCATTCCATCTTCTTCCCTCCAATATTGACTGACTCTGTCCAAGAAATAAGTCAAAGAAAAGAAGAAAAAGGTTCAAAAACTTCTTCTTTTGATGTAATCAGATACATTATTGGCATGTTCCTTTCCTCTCGTACATTTTCCTTTTTGCACAACTGGATTCCATCTCACCCTTACACATTTTTACTGTGTTTCCCATGAACAAGTTATTTTCTTGAGTAGTAAACCAAAGCCAAAATGACAAACCGATAAAGCCCAGTCGTATTACTCTGTCTCAAGAGAGAGGTGAATCATGATCATTGAACAAAACAAAGGAAAGTATAAAATGAACGGATGAGGATGCGATGGACGGATGGATTGGAGGACAAAATAAGAACATTCTTGATGTACACTGCGTCTTACACATCCCATAACCTATATGTCAACAGCTTATCTATAGAGACTAGCAAGTGTGAGTGATCTATAATGTTCATAGATATATATTCTTTGGTTCTTTTGGCTTCTCTCTCTCTCTCTCTCTATCCTCCGTCTCTATTGTCTGCTGAAAGGATCAACAACAGAGCAATAAAAATGTGTAGGATTGATGGACTTTTTCGTTTTGGAAGTGTGTGGACGCCCAAATATTGACTGACACGAGTTTCATCCTCTTATCTCGAACAAGCTTGTTTTTTTGGACATGGCCTGCACCATAAACTACTAAAGCTGAAAAGTAGTAAATACTTATGAGAAGAAGGTGAGATATAATAATGTGATGCCCACTACTCGACTTTGTGGCCTAACCGTTAAAAAGTCCTTTTTTGTTTTCTTTTACATGGATAAATGGATAGAGCGGTAGTTTTATCTGTTGGAAGCATTGTAATCATCATCATCAGCATTCTCATAGAGCACCTTTTCTTAAAGCTCCGTGGTGTCTTTTTAATGTCTGGAAGAAGGATCTAGTTAAAAAATACTTGAGCCTATGGGATCTCATCTCATTGTTCAAGAAGTGCTTTATGTGAGAAGCTGGAAATAGTTCATTCCTGTTCCTTTTCCAAGCTCATCTCCCCAGTAATGATATCCAAACTCAAGTCCCCAATAAAGTTCCATACCTACACCATCTTTGGCACAATCACGCCTTTTGTTTCCTAATTCATTTTTATATACATTTACGCCTTCCATTTTTCCAAAGAAAACTAAACTTTTTAGGAACAATGAATTGCAAGGGATCGAGGATGTGAACCCATCAGAAAAAAATGGCCCTTTTCATAAAACCCTACTATTCACCCGAAAATATTTTCTTTGTTCTTACTTAATAGAGAATAAAGTGGGAAACTGCATGAAAGGATCTTCTTCTTCCAGACCCAAACAACACGTTGATATGATGAACTTTCGATTCTTGAATCACGGCAAGTGATTTTTGTCTGAAAATGTGATAAAAAGAAAGAAGTAAACCTTCACACTTTTCCAAAAGTTGGTTTAGTGGTGCAGCCACTAGTGAACACTGAATCAGCATCCGTCATCATCATTATGCTCATCACACATCACTTCACTAAAAATCGTAAAAGTCAAGGTTTTTCCTCTATGCATATCTCAAGGTACATACAATACTTTACTTACTTTTGACCTGCTCTCGAGAGTCGAGTGAGTGATGTAACTTGTCTTATTTTCTGGGCCTTTTGTTAGATTTAATGTCATACGCACGTATCTCCGAGTCATCATCATGATCATACTTTGGTTTTCCTCTTGAAAAAACAGCAGCAGCATCATCATCACTATCACCGGGAGCGAAACAACAATAACAACTTACTGCACTGGTAGTCGTGTCGGGGTTAGAAAAAAAGAAGCCCTTTTTTGCTTAAACCTTCCTTTCTTCCACATCTTTTTTACGGTCGCCCTGCAGGAAAAAAATCTGAGCTCCTAGGGAGCGTCAGAGATATGATAGCTGAATTTACATAGAAAACTTTAAGCCAACATCTCTCAAAAAGAAATTTTTTCCAGGGAGGATCGTATGAAAAAAAAGAAGAATGAAACACTTGTTTCATCTGTATGGTTTTTAAAACTTGTTATTTCAAGTCGTGTCGGGTACTTTTGAAAAGGAAGGAGAACAAAATAAATTTCATTTTAGTTGCTTCCTTCCCCAAAAAAGCTACAATAATAATAAAAATAATAATGCTCTCTTAGTAAAAAAAGAAAAGTGTATTCGTGTGAGGAAAGGGTACTCCTGTTGAAAATGAGGATGTGAGTGCTCGCTCACGGGCTTATAATCTCTTTACACTTCATCGTTTCTGCTAAATTTCAAGGTTTTAACTTCATGGGATTACCGCATTAAATGATAGGAAAAAAAGAGAAAAAGGCCCATTGGCGGACGAGTTAAAGTACCAATAATGCAGGATGAAATCACTTGTTCCCTTTTCAAATAGAAATGGAAATGAAACAGTCCGCTTTTATTCTTTACGCATTAGCTTCTTAAGATTCTGTCCACTTGCTTTTTTACATTTAGTTAAACCGCACCCTTAATATAGATGGAACTAAATGTTAGTTCCCCGTGAGCTATGAGGGCCCACTTTTATAACTCAAATGGACCTTTCTTTTGATAATTCCCTATAGGTACAGTTCTAATGGGGGAAAAAGTTTTGGAATCTGATCCTCAGAAAACTGGTCGGAATGTGTCTTTGTGTGCTTTGGTTGTGCTGATGATGATCCCTTTAGTTTCGTCAACGTGTCATGTGAAATGTCTGTTGAACAGGCTTTGAATGAGTAATCACTTTTCATCGTTTTGACTTTTACGTACCTACATGCCTGTTTTTGCTCTTTTGGGACATTCCATAGAGACTTTGGTCCCCTGGATGCATTTCAGTGCAACATGCACAATGTCAGGAGCAATCCGGTAATCCTTTCGCGCTGGTATGGTGTGAAGCTTTTCTTACTTGAAAAAATGTTTTGTTAACTTTTGTGACTTCAATTGGGTCTATTTCTTCATCCGTGTAAGCAGCTTTTCGAAAATAAAACTAAAATACGGGATATTTAGGGATCAACTAAATTCAACTTATAAACGCTAGCAAATATCATGTATCTCTACTTGTTGTTACTAAAGTTGGACAAAAAACATGAGACCTGTCGAGTTTGAGAAAAGATCATTTGAAAAAAGTTTCCATTTTTTAACTCTCCCTCCATCGTTTTGTCTTTCTTCTAAAGTCACCCTCTTGAGGATTGGAAATGGGAAGAACGTGAAAGGACTTTAGAAAAAGATTTGTCATGCGTATGTACATTAATTCTACGAAATAATTTTTTTTTAACTCTATGCTATC
>JAANSQ010003211.1:0-10457 GCA_036850885.1 Lepidocyrtinus dapeste
CTGGGCGTGACGGAGGCTGAGCAACCTAAAGGAATTGACGTAGTAAAAGACTGCATCCGCAAATTGAAGCTTGATGAGGAAATTCGTCGCGCTGAAGGAGGAAAAACCCCAAAGGTAAACATGCAAAAATCATAAAACCCAATTTACCTTATCTTTGAAAAAATTGATAGCCAATTTACTTTCCTGCAATTTTTTTTCATACATTCACCCATTTTGGGCTAGTCTTATGTCATTTTTTGCTATCGTAAGTTTTGTATTAGCAAATCCGTCCAATTATAAACCAGCGTAAATTTTATCTCAATTTTTTTTATTTTTTAATCATTTTCCTTCCCAATTATTACATCCGAACCGAATGGTACGGAGGGGTTATCATCACGTTACAACTTGATTACTAGTTTGAGTAAATCACTCACTCACTCACATTGTTTTTTTTAGGCCGAAGTAACAATTTCCATTGACGGGGTAGCCGTACAGGAGCCAAAGGGGAAGAAAGTTCTGCATCAGTTTCCTCTACACCAAATCTCGTATTGTGCCGATGATAAGGCAGAGAAAAAATTCTTCTCTTTTATTGCAAAAGATGGGGATGTACATAGATGTTTTGTGTTTGCTTCGGAAAAACTGGTAAGTTTTCGTACCATCTCGAATCTATCATTTTTAAGTGTCTTAAAAGGTTACGAAAGCAGCACAATGCTCATCCGCCTGTTAAGCAATTACGAAAGTGGTGATGGAACGTGGTTCACATTACCCAAATTGAAAGTTGTGGAAAGAGTTTAAAAAGAATCTGGTTTGTTCAGATAAGTATTTTAGATGAAGTTTAAGATTAAAGATAAGCAGAATATAGTAGAGTTACAAATGATCTTAAAGGATCACATCTTCCAGCACAAGACTCCATGAAGAAAGCTACGTGACCGGTTGAAAATAATCATTTTGAGCAAGTTCAAGTTTCCGGTCTATGGAACAGTATGTCCTTGAAGAGCATCTCTTGTCGGGTGAAACTTTGAACTCAATTATGATCCTCAGTGATCCTGAGATCCTCCACGCGTACAAAAAATATTGCCAAGTCTGGAAGTTATGCTTTTCCTTAATCCCAAATCATCATTGAATATTTAATTAGATTCTGATTTGCACTTGATGCAACTATGAAATTAATAACCCTGGGAAATACGTAGGACGCACTCTGGTTTCATGACTTTGTACGAAAATAAAAATCATTTTAAGTTACGCATGAGGTAACTATACAGAAGCATTTTGTCTCGACAGTTTAAACCGCCCATAAGATCTGTGATATAATCTTTGTGGGTAATTTTTAAAACCATAAGGAAGTCCACAAAATGTTATGTTGCGAAACATTTGTGGCATTATTGGGCGAAAAATAAATGCATTCTTGAAGCTTCCTAGTATAAACTGCATTCCATTTGTGATTTAATGCAGGTTACATGGTTTTCATTTTCGTTAGGATTTTAATACCTTTCTTACATCTACCATCTTTAAATATCTTCTAGTTGCTTACTTGATGTTCTACAACATGAAGAAGAACTTCACTTGAAGGACGATCGCTATTTCGTCCTCGTACACTCTACAAAAGTCGTGACTATTGTAAATACACTAGCAAAAAATTAATTACTAGTTGACTACCATAAAGCTCATAATCTCTTATCGAGTGACAAAGTGCTGTTTCGTTTTTTACGGCACGTGGATCGTAGATGATACGTGAAATGCAACTAGTCAACGTTGCACAACAACGAAACTCATGCGGGCAAAATTATTAGCTTTGGATTCTCATTTTATTTATTTGACAGTGTGTACAGTACCAGAGTAAATTTAAATACCTTTCTAAGAAACATTGTAAAAATAAATTATCTCATCTTCATCTGAAAAGTACTACCTTGTAATTTTGAAAGCAACTCTACATTACGATTACCTGTGGACTCGCAATACTTGACAAATGTACCAATTTCCAAGCCGCAATCAACGAGAACTGTCATTACTGCATTTTGCAAATTGAGATTTGCTGGTTTAACAAAATTCAAAGAATTTTAGATGGTTTGGAATGACTATACCAACGCGATAAAGTATCGAGACAACAATGAGATTACAATTGTTTAAGCTGACATTTCCTTTCTCCAAAAAAAAGTACAGCAAACCCCAAATCAGTTTCGTTGCGATATACTAAACCGCTATAAAAAGTTTTGCAAAACCGCAACACAAACTATCATCCATTACTAAATATGCCAGATACAGAATTACATTAGTTTCGAGAAAAATTTAATGTTGATGCGGTGCGATGGTTTGAGTTGCGTTTGGGTTGTATTGCATTCATCGTTCATTGCACCTTTATCTTTTGCTCTTTGTTGTGTACTGAAGGGGGCCAAGGATGGATAAAATGTTTATGCTATGCAGTTTCATTGCATTCGTATAGAATGTGTAGACTGTTGTAAAGTTGAGTCTTTACATTTTGCCTATTGAAGTGTGATAAAACGTCTATTGTACTTTGTTGTCGCAAGTTGCAACATAATTTACCGCAAGAAGTAGCAGCAATAAAAAAATGTTAAGACTGAATGACTGATGCATGCGATGTTGACGAAATTAAGCTATAATGTTTAAAAACATGCTGAAAAAATATAAAAATTAGGGTGGGTATACTAAACGCTTTGTTTATGGTCATTAATGCGTGTAGTGTAATCAAAAGACCTTCAACGCTTCCTCTTTGGTGAGGTACAGCGATTGATATGGATGCACATTAAATGTATTTTTTAGATCAGGTCGAGCATGAGCAATGTAAATGTTTAGTAAAATGGAGAAGGTCTGAGGTTTGGAAAATGGACTTTGAAAAATTAGGTTATCAACAGAGACATGTAATACAAGTTTGATTTTAAATTTTTTATGCTTGTGCTTTTTTTTATAGGCGGAAGAGATAACGTTGACGATTGGTCAAGCATTCGACCTTGCTTATCGTCGTTTCCTGGAGTCATCTGGCAGGGAACTGGAGCTGAAACGGGAGATTATGGTGTTACAGAAGAAAATCGCAGAGTTAGAAAATGAGAATACGGAATTGAGGACGAAGCTTAGCTCAGCATCCTCATCCTGTAATAACTCTGACGGGAAGTCAATAATTAGCTCAACAAGCTCCTCGCAAGATAACGTAGCGGCGGATTTACTCATTTGTCCTCCAGTGCCTCCGAGAGGAAATAATGTGGCAAATGAGATCTTTGCGTATGTCCTCGTATTTTGTTTATGATTTTTGGTTTCCAAGATTTCGGCCTTCATGGGTTGATATGGAAATGTGACAAATATTTTTGCAGAGATTTTACGAAGACCGCCAACGAGATTGAGAAGAAGGCTCAGGAGTCGAAGCATGTAGATGGATTGTTCTTTGATGATGATTCCGACACGAGACCAAGAGGAGCGCCGGATGGTATTGAAGCACCGCCGAGAAGTATGAATGAACATTAATAAAAGACGCAATAAAAAATTTATTTCCTGGGTTATTGTAATAAAACGATTTAATGAATACTAATCAAATCTAAATGTTCTTTGTAATTTAGTTTCGCCACCGCCAAAGGGAAAGAAAACTGAGAATCACACAAGCGTAAACGGAAGTAGTAGCAACACTTCATCAGACATTTTTGGCTCGGATCCTTTCTTCACTTCCCCAGATCCATTTGGGTAAGACCCTGTTCAATTTCATTTTAATCTCACTTTTACTTTCAATTAATAGCTCTTTTAATCATCTAAAATCTTTTTCAGCATGCCTGACTTTTCGAAAACTAACGGGAACGTAAACGGCTCGGTAACGGCAAACAACGTGTTTTCTACTAGCAACGGATTTTCTACGCAACTAAATGGATTGAGCAATCCACCTTCATTTGCTAGCAACACTACTACTCCAGCGACCAATGGGATGAACAACGCATTTAACATTAATGATATAAACAATGGAACAGTATCCACTGGAGGGAACAATACTGGCAAGAACTACAGCAACCTTACGGGACTATTTGCCAACGGAGGGGATCAAACTACGGCGGGTGCATTCACCTTCCAAAACAACTTGACCAATACTTATAAAGCTCAACCGCAAAATATTGACAACGCGTTGCAAATTCTGGACAAGAAAATCGAAGAAATGAAGATAGGCTTCAGCCGAGGAATACATAATGACGACTTTCCTCTAGAATCGCTGGATCCCCTTAGACAAACCTCATAAGTTAGGAACTGAAAAATTTTGAATGGGAAGAAAAACATAATTGTTTTAGTCATAGAAGTCCATAATTATCCCTTGCTTGACAATACGAACACGATAAAGAAATTTTTATCTGGATAAAAACAACATGGAGATTTTTTGGTTTTAATATACGATCCTCGATGGAATACAGGTTTTAATTGCACATAAATTACACACTGCTACTAAAGTCGATTAAACTCGACGTTTCCAACCAAACGACTAATGACATAGATAATCTTTAGGCTACTCTTTAAATATTGTGTACTGTCTAAAAGCGTTATTTAGTTTTCGATTGAGAAAAGTTGCCTCAAATTACTTCTTTTCAATTTGAATTATAGGCACATAAAATATGATTCTTCCGTTACATTTTTTCTGTTAATATTATAGTTAGTTATTTCAAGAAATCTCTTTCTAAATTAGAGTCATTAGTGTAGGTTATTTTTAATTTGTTTGTAGTAACTTGTTTGAAAGCTTGGACGAAAAAATTGTTTGCGAGAATATTAATTACTATATGCTCCTAATTAGGCTGTCAATTAGTAAATTTTGAAAGAAATTTGGAGACAAGTGGTTTTTAAATAGATGCGTAAGATTGACATAGATCCTTATACATTTGCGACTTTAAACGACTGTTTAAACTACATTTTAGCGCTGGATTTAATTGGAAGAGTTTATTATTTTATGTAGCTAATATTTCTTTGCATTTTTTTCGTTTGTTTAAATGTTTTGTATAAAGATTTTTTTGTGTCTAGAAGATGTATAGTTTATAATAAATTTGGGTGTACAGACAATGAACAAATTTTATTGATTTTGCACCATTATTTTATTATTCAAAAACAAAGGCAAAGTTATTCACAATTAAGTCGTCCATAAGGAAAAACATTTTTTAATTACAACCATTTTAGAACAAATAAATTACATACTTTACACTCTTCATTGGCAGGAATTTTTGAAACAAATGTTTTTTAACGTCAACACAGGATCCATCAACAATATGGTCAGGTATACACTGTTTAAGGCATTGGTTGCAAATTGTAAATGTTTTTTTAGCACTTTCGTATCACAATAACATTATAACATTAACATAACATTTGCAGTTAAACTCAACAAGTTTTGGTTGATCAGGCTGTGGAAATCTATGGATAATGATGAACCAAACTCCACCGTCTTAAAGGTACGCGGCGCGAAAATTTGAAACTTTTACATTGAAAATGTTTGAAAATAGATACATAAACTTAAGATACAATCATGAGAAAGCTGTTTTTTAGTTGGAAAAACCAAACTCTTAAATTACTTGTTATTTTGAAGTTGGTGAATAATTGCGGGATAATTTAAATAAAAAACAATAACAATGGAAAGACGCTTAAAAATGAGCTACCTCTTTTTGCTGGTGCTGCAGTTGTCATTGGTTTGGCTATTTGTTGAGAAGTCATCCTCCGGCAGCCTCCTCCTTGTGACCACCCTCCCCATGGCATCCACTACTGTAACGTCATCCTCCTCTTCATCATCGTATGCAAAGTTCACGTAAGAAAATCCTGGCTGGAAGATACCGACTTTACGCTTCCTATCAAAAACACTTCTTGTTGGAGTGACGGGCCTGATACCCCGAATAGTTTTTGCTGAGGAGCTGGGAGTGTAACTAGTGCTCAAATCAGTGCCATCATAGTTATCAGAGAGCTGATATGATCCGGAATAAGACGCTTCGGAGCACACGGAAGACTTTTGTAGGCGATCTTGTACTGTATCTAGAGCCTTGAGGAAGTTGGCAAGGGAGGAGGTGGATGCTTCTAAGGATACTCTTCCAGAATGACTTTCCGTTAGACTTTTATGGTGGAAGTCTACTTCATCTTCTGAAGAAGGTGGGGGTACTGGGCTACTGGGGTGGTAATGTGCTGGTGTGGTTTTCCTCCCAGATCGAACACTACTCATAATCTCGTCGATAGTTTGGTACGAGGTGTTGCTCATCGTTGATACTCTACTCTCTCGAGATATTTTTCTGGAATCTGAGGAATGTTTAGCGTAGGTGGAATGTTTTCTTTCAGTCTCAGGGGTGAAATATTGGGGTCTTTTTGTTGAACGCTGGGTGTACGGGCTGTACTGGCTACTGTATGGATTTGGGTTGGGGTGAATTTCCACGTCCGGAGATTCAAGACGCGTGATTTTTCTAACGAGAAAATTCATTTTCCCAAATAAAATTATGGTTCGTAAAAAAATGGATTCATGCAGAAGTTGCCAAACTTAAGTAGTTTTAAAAGGTTAAAACGTTATTGAACATTAAAAGAGAGCATCGTGCAATCAGTAATTGTTACATACTTTCCCGACATTCTCCAGCATTCACAGTAACCATGCTGTAAACTAAAAACTAAAACTAATTAAAACTGTTTAATATAAAAGCTAGTTAACAATGTTAACAATGTATCACAATACACTTAGGTACGTTATTTGATTTAATCTTTTTAAGGATAAATTTTTGGTTAATGTTAGTATAACTATATAGACTATTCTATTGTAAAAGTAAGTTTTGTGAGATTCATAGCAAGAATTGCAGGCTTTTGTAACTTTCCCTAATGAAATTCAATCTAACCGTTTCTTTTCAGACTCATGTCTCGAGATTTTCCTCGAAGGAGTTTCTGGCGGCGTTCTCGATCCAGAAATTTTTCTCAATACTCGGTCTATAAACGTATGACCTTGGGTGGTCTCCTCAGGCTTGTGCACAACGATGGAATGAAGCTGATCACTTTGCACTCTTTTATGTCCATCGACAAGAATCTCTTCGTCGGATTCTGAAACTCTTTGAAGGTCCCAAGGTGAAGGTGGAGCTCCTATTTTATAAATAAATAAGTAGACTGACTTTTGAAGTTCAGGAAATGTTAAAAGTGTATTTTAAAAACGTTACCTAGTATTTTTGGTTTATCTGCGCTTTCAGTACTGGTGTCAAGGTCACAGCTTTCCGTACTCCTCTCATCTTGGTCATCGCTTTCCGTTTCCACGGGAGATTCATTTCCTCCAAAAATCTTCTCATCTTCCACCTGCTGCTCGTATTTATTCAGTTCATTCACAGCCTCCATAACATTCATCATATTCCCACTAAGTGCATTGACAACGGTGACTAACAACTCTTCTGGTGAAATGGAACCTTCTTGTAGATCCAGGAATGCTTTGTCTCTCTCTACAAATGGAGCATCTGAATCTGAAAACCTCCGGACTAAAGAGCGTGACTGAAATCTATTGAATGTTCCATCCCCAACATCTCTCGAATCGAAGGTAGGCGTGGTTGTTAGCGTTGAAGAACTCACATTCCCACTGTCACACTCCCTTTCCTCCCGTATTGGAAGTTGGGGCAATGAGCTACATCGACGCTCGAAACGTACACAAGAAGGTCTTCTACTTTTTATTCGTCGCTTATTAAAGTCCAAAGGATGATGCTGGTCAATCTTTTCTGAACTTCCTTGGACTTGAATTCCGTTGACGTCGTAAACGGGCGGCTTGACTTTCATCATGTATAACTCATTCACAATTCTTCTCATGTAATCAATATCTTTAGATAACTTTTCCTTGGTGTTCCTGATTCCAATAAGACGCTTTTCCAAGACCCCCCGAACTTTCTTGGACTTCATCCCTTTGGCGATAAAGCCAAGTATCATGATTAAGTAGCCTAGGCCAAACGTAATCCAAATTATAATGAATGCTTTGTACAGCCATAGCCAAATATTGTGGCCATCTCCCATTCCTGATTATTAAAAAACACAATGTTAATGATCAATTAGTCACAAAATTTTCAGAAATCCTTAACTATTTCATACTCATTTCTAATAGTAATTGTAATTACCCGCGACATAATCGCCGAACCCAATCTGCAAATACAATTTTTACACAAAATTAAATTATACTTGATTTCTAAAAATAGGAGATGATTTTTCCATTTGGTACTTTTCCTACCGTGGTAAGCGATACAAACGCAAAATAAATTGAATCTAGAAAAGTCCAATTCTCTATAAGGACAAATATTCCGGCAGGAATGATGATGAAGACTACTATTCCAGGTACCAAGTAGAATATAATTTCGAAGATTAAAGTTAAGTTTTTCCCACGGTATTGCTTATCCTTTGATTTTTGATGAACTTTAACAATCTGTGAAAAAATACAGGAAATAAGCGCACTATAAGTGAAGGCAGTATTAAAAGTGATTGGGTGAAACTACTTTCAGCGTATTACATTACCCCAATATGGTTTTCTTCTGGAAGGAAGCATGTAAGTTAAGAAGGAACTTTATTTTGCATTTCAATAAACCTTTGGAAAATTTTAGTCTTTGAGACAAGACAAAGCGCATGCATAATGCCCAATAAAATTCAGCAACGAATATGTATCATATTTAACGATTTTATTTTATCAAAAAATTTTTTCATTGTACCTTGTTGCTGAAATAGTCGCCTACTCCACTCAGCAATATACCATTAAGGGGGATTCCAAATAGGGCATACACCATCATCAATATTTTGCTGGTGGCGGTCGTCGGAGAGAGATGTCCATATCCTTTAGAGTCAAAATATGCAATTTTTTTTATTGATGGGTCAATAAAAATCTTGGAACTGTTGGGAAGGCACTGTAGGCTTGTGCTAAAAATATTTGACTAACCTATAGTTGTTACTACCGTAAACGCGAAAAATACCGAGTTGTAAAAATTCCATTTTAACGTAGACGACTCAGAAGAATGTCCTGACTCTTCAAGTAGATTATCTATGCCGCAAACGTCAGAAATCTTATTGATAACAGATTCTTTAGCCTTTGTCAACTGATCTAGCACATCTGGACTTGTCGCATTATTGTAGAACTCGTGGTCTAGACGGAACAGGATGGCTGTAAGGAAAGAAGAGCTACTTGTTAAAATAGTTAAAATAAAGTACACCGTAAATATGCTCGCGCTGCAGCTCATAACGCTCTCAGATTGTCGACCCAAGTATAAAAAAAAAATTCCTTTGGTCATTACCATTAAATCCGTCGTAAAAATGTTGAAAGAGGAAGACTACTCGTGCACATCGAAGAAAATTTCATTGTATATTTTTGAATTA
Source organism: Lepidocyrtinus dapeste (assembly GCA_036850885.1). Classification (NCBI taxonomy): domain Eukaryota; kingdom Metazoa; phylum Arthropoda; class Collembola; order Entomobryomorpha; family Entomobryidae; genus Lepidocyrtinus; species Lepidocyrtinus dapeste. The sequence continues at coordinate 9,292 of JAANSQ010003211.1, forward strand.
ATATCAGCTAAGCTACTATGAATTACAGACGAACACTGAATTTTATAGGGGTGTAATATTTCTTAGAAGTCATCAATTTTAAATGACACATCTGTCTCCACAAATTCGAAAACCTTGAGTCACAATAAAGCGATGATTAATTCGACTGGCCTTGTATTTTGAGTTAAAATTGCTGTACTGCACTGGAGCCAACACAAATATTCAGAAATTTAAGTAAAACTCATCAGGTACTCAGTGCTCACATTTAAAATAGTTATTTGATTTTTGTCAACGAGCCAAAATATTTAATTTATGGCAGTTCGCATTAAAAAATTATGACCCCTGGAAAAGTTTTCGACGAGATGTACGTGGTATAGTTGTGTTTTGATTAAGCATAAATTTCCTTTATTCCTCATGCAGACGATCATATGCATCGCATAAAAAAAGAACCCACGGGTAAAAGTATGCTTTAAAATATTCACTAAATACACATCTTCTGAAGTTTTGTTTGAGATCTTCTGTGAACTTTGTTTTACGTAAAAACATGATCACAACGATNATCTTCTGAAGTTTTGTTTGAGATCTTCTGTGAACTTTGTTTTACGTAAAAACATGATCAACGATCATTAAAGAAACCGATTAAAACTAAAGGTCCTCCAGTTTTCAACCTGATGACAACATCAACATTATCTTTATCAATGAATCAATCGAAATTAATGTAGCCAAGAAGACATACATAAATTGTAGTTGTTTTTATTGGTTTATTTATTTAGTGCGTTTATTCAAATGATCATGATGGTAACCATTGATTATTCAAAGTACATTTGAAAAAATTAAAACTCATCGGAAAGATTTTGCGTGACATTTGTACTCTTAGCTAGGCATATATGAAACATGACCAATCCTAAATTTCACGTAACGACACTTTAGGACGAAATGTCAGCCAGTTTGACCCTAGTGATATCATGGGTCAAAAAGAGTCAAAGCCAACCAGTACTTTCTGGAGAAGCGATATCTTAAAGTTTGAAACTACATACCTACTTTAATCGCGTCAGCTTAAAAAATTTCACGAAATTTTAGGCGTGTGCCATTCAGCTCGCAAAGTCATTTGGGGCAATGAGTAATCCACTTTGCTGAAAATGCAGTTAATCTCTTAAAATAGTTGCCTTTACTGAAACATTTCGTCT
>JAANSQ010003212.1:0-10453 GCA_036850885.1 Lepidocyrtinus dapeste
ACAATGTTAGCATATTCAAAACGTTCCATGTTTCCCCTAGATACACTCAGCTATTTAATGTTTGCAAATATGTTGAAGAAAATGTTCATTTTGTTGCTCCTTTCTTTAGCTGTTAATTACCCCTCCAAATCATATATTACGACCGTAAAATATTTTCACGCAGGTTGTTGTTCTTTTATGCGTGAAAAATGGCGCACTTCATTAATATCCAAATATAAAGCCTCAGGTATTGTGCATACCACGTCATACAGTCAACAAACGCAATTCATTAACATTATATTGCTGCTTTAAAGCTTTAACTCTTAATCGTCTCCGGTATCACGATGTGATTGTCGTGTGCCTTGTAACATTCTCCATTTGAAAAAATGGGCTGTGTAATGTCACAAAAACATTACAATTGCAACATAACATAATAGCAATAAAAGGCATTAACACTTTAAAGCCTCAAAAACATCAGTAACAAAAGCCTACTATTCGTTAAGATGTTTCCGTGTGTGCCACCAGTTAATCACGAAATTGCCTAGTAGAATCTGCAAGAAAAAAAGGAATTTTCTCCAATGGGCAATATCGTCACACGACTTGACCATAATATCTTTGCCACCACGCAAAACATAATTTCCTAAACGCTTTAAGTACTATTGGTACAAGATGGAGAACAACGTGCTGTATGCATGTTCCACCTCTATTAAGACAGATGATGATAATTTTTTTCCTAGAGACTTTTCTGCAAGGTATTATAAAGTAAGATGAAATTACTGGTTGAACAACACTCTAAGAACCGCCATCAAGACTAAAAATTGGGCTATTTATTTTTTTTACCTCCTAAATTTCATCGCAATGTTTCGGATAAGTGTATACCACATATACCATGTTCCATCATCGTTTATTATTATTATTGCACAATGTCAAAGAACAAAATGCTTTCCTTCATTTAGATTTTTTTTTGGTGTAGACGAATCCAACTATTTTCTAACTTGTTCAGGCAGTGGTTTACAGAAAGTCAGGCCAAGCCCAAGAAATTATTATGTTCTTGGGATTTTTTTTTGGATACGACCAATGGAGAAAATGGTTGTCGTGAGGGAAATTAGCATACCTTGCTTTGAGGCATGTACATGCACAGATGCGATGGCTCATAGAGGTGCTTTGACTTTACCCCTGTAAAAAAATATGCACGAGCAGAGTGAAACAACTAGACATGAAAAGGCGCATATCTCCCTCTGAAACTACTACAATTACAATTTTAATAGTCCATAAGTTTTGAGATTCATGCAGAGAGGGAGAAAATGTTTTTAGTTGACTGGTTTCTCCTTTTGCTCCTGTGTTGTCCTGAAGCGAAAACAATGCTACCGCACAACAAGGTAAAAATGTGCTTAGTTCTTTACATTTTGCTAAGATGATATCAGTGTATGGAAATAGAACTTGTTTCGCTCCGAAACAACAATTAAACGGCAGGACCATGGATTTATGGTGTTTCAAATGGCTCACTCCTTAAACCTACCTTCTGACAATAAATGTTGTAAAGAGTGTGTGTGTGATCTTTCGATTGGATTAGAAACATGCTTGAAAAATTAAATGACAACATGAAGCAATTATTTTTTTAGTAAGTTTAATATGTATCTTGCTTTGTTACGGGAGTATAATGTCCTTTTAATAATTATAGAAAAATGTAGTATATCATATAAAATGGAATGATGATAAGGATACTTTTAAAAGTTGCTCGTATTGAAAAAAAACACGAGCCAAAGGAGCCAATAAAAACTCTAAGCAAAACAGGTGGAAACCGGGAAAGTAGCGAAAAAGGATGTGCTTTAGATCAGTTAAAGAAAAATGTGTTGATTCGGATGGGATGGCATGCTGTGTTTTTATGGATATGGTTTAGGGTAACGCTTCAAGCCTTATCATCAACTAGCACTCAAGTTGCTAAATGGAGAGTAAAGTATAATTTTAAATATGAGCATTTCAAGAATCTGAATCAACTTGGAAGAAACACTGTGGTCACTATCATCATCACATTGGGAAAAAAATCTTCGCCTCTTGTGAAACTTGATGATGTGATGAATCCATAAAAATTTGTGGGAGGTTTCGTCACAGGGCCCACATGCTTCGACTCCCTGTTGCAAACCATTAAAATAAAATGTGGGAGGATGAATGGCAAGAAAAAGAAAACTGTTATGATTTTGCTGACTGATTATGTTGGTAATAATACCGAAACTTTGCCGACTAGATATGTTTTTGCTAAAAAAGGTAATCATCATATTTATATTTTATGAAGGGTACACACCGTCCTTCTGGTTTTCCCTTCTTTTGCCTCCTTTGGAGGAGTTAAAACTCTTTTATTACTAAGTATGCTGCTAATAGGCTCGTTGAAAATCGTAAAAAGATCCTTTTCACCAAAATATTAAATGTTAAAATTATCATTGAAATTATATTGAAGAAATACCATCCGTAGACTATTAAACAGTGCGTGTGTAGGCAGAAAATCCTTTATAGTTAAATGCTCTTTAAGGTCTCCATATTTACTTACATTAAATATTGTTGGTTTCATGAAAATACACTTGGTCATTCAAAACCCTGTGTGGAAATGCGGGGTAAATTAGTATTTTTGTGTAAAGTGTAAAATCATTTTTATGAGCTCATAAAGATCTCTGAAACTGGGTATGGGAGTAATGTGTAGGTAAAAATAAGAAGGTTGCGCATAAATGGAGCAATAAGAAGTCATTTAACCAGACTGTGAGAGCCAAACAATTTTTTACAGTTTTACCCCAAAAAGGATCTTACAAGAAGAAGGCCGTGTCATAGTTTTCATAGAATGCTTTCACATAAAAAATACACACAAAAATTCAAATATAACCAGACAGTCGATACGCATTTTACTCAGGCACTAATAAATATTATTGCTTTCTCTATGTGCGTGTGCATGCACACACCCCCTATTAAGAAATGATTGAGCAGACCAATTAACGTTCCAAAAAATGTCCTGACATTTGACTCCAGTAGGCGCCTGATTGTCCCACCTAAAGAAACTCGACTCTTTTTTTTAAGCAAAAAGGTAGGTAGGGCATTTTGTTTCTGGTAAAATCAGAATCTATACTTTCCTCCCAAGAAGACAATTGCATTGCATGTGTTTCTCTTGTTGCACATGAATGTAATACAGTAACATATTTTTTTATGGTTGGTATGGTGGTTTTGTTCATTCTCGTGGTTTTTAGCTTATTGCAACATCATTTCATAGGTTTCGTAAATCTTTTCTGGAGATGTCTTAACATCCTACTGGTTCACGGCGCCATAGGATTTGGATTCATATTCCCGGTTTTAAATCCCATCCTAGAAAATGTCAAAGTGATCATGATCAACTTCTTTGGAGAGTTTTCCCTCTCGTCCTATCGTATCCTATTCCATTGACCAAAATCAAATGTAACCAAATGTAAAAAAAACAAGTGCAGGGAAACGCACCAAATACGACAATTCATGCTCATCCATCCGAATCGGTTCACAGAAACATGTGTCTATAGAATTTGTTACATGAAACAAGTTGAAATGCTATACGTTGTAGTGCAATTTTGTGGTCTATGATTAAGGGCAGAAGAAATACTTATGGACGAAATTGACAAATGAAATACTTATGGAAGAAATTGACAAATGAGAGCTTAAACAAGGAAAGATTTTTTTTGGGATAATGATGAGATCATAATAAATATATTGTGTGCTTGTATGATTATGATGATGGTGTGGCAATTACTTTATTGTTCCAGAGGGTGAACAGGTATTTCCAAAATGGAAATCTGAAAGAGGAAAAATCAGAGTTATTTTATTTAGTTTCATAGTTCATTAATTCACGATCGCCGATCCGAAAGCCGGATCGTATCCTAGGTTTTCTCCTTTTAAAATGTGGCATTGTTTTACATCACCAAGAAATAATAAAATCCCTCATGATTATTGTGGTGTACAAACCAAACACTTTATTTCTAGGATCAACTTTCAAAACAAGTGTTTTTATATTCATTTCATGATGAAAACGCCTATAATAATCCAGAAAACGTGACGTGGACACGTCCTTAAAAAGGTTGAAGCGTATAAAGGGCTCGTCGTTCCTAATGACAATAAAAAAGGGACTTGTTTTCTTTACTATTAAAAAAATCAGAGTATTTTCCGGCACACAAATAATATATTTCTAGAAACTTGAATAGAATATAAAACAAAAGTGGAAAAATATCAACTTGTTCCATCAAAGAGATACTTTAACCATATTACAAGGCAAGCAATCATGATCAGACAACCAATTTCATTAAGGCGCCATTATGTCAAAACGTAGATGCGTCATGAGAGGAAACAAGTCGGAAAGATATGTACTTAAGGCCCTCTTTAAAAAGCTGTTTTTTTCTATTTATTACGGTGACTTTTATGAACTCTTCGCCTCGTCACTGGCCACACCATTTTCTTTTACTTGACTGCCTCTAAAAGTGACAATAAAAAGCCAAAGAGGTATAAATAAAAGTGTATTATAGTTATACCAAATAGTGCTGGTTAAGCTTTAAAAAAGTTGAATAAGAGGAAACACCGCCATCAAATCGATTCCATGTCATCTTCTCCTCACCATCTTGAATAAATAAAATGCCAACAAGGTAAGTCAAACAAAGGTTTATTTTAACTTTTTAAAATGTAAGCCAAGACTTCAATAAAAATGTCCACTTCTAAAATTAAGGAACTCGTCACTTTCTAAGTTTCTACCACCCTTTCATCCTTTCATCTTGATCATAAACACTAACTTGGCTTAAAAGACATATTACTTTTTTAAATTTTGAATCCAAATTTGAAATCTTTACCAGATCAATTCAACCCTAAAGACGCTTAATAAAGTACGTAGTCTTTAAGAACGCTTTCTCTACTCAAACATATAAATTATATACTNATTATTACCAGTTTTCCTATTGTAATATTTTCCTATTGTTCCCCACCAATATAACCTTACATCTTGAGCATATCCATATATTTACTTTTGAAGAAATTGGCTTCAATATTATAGTAGAAGTAGGAAGAGTTTGCATGTGTGTGGCTTTTTTTGTTGTCGTTTTTCTAGTGACCCTAACACTTTTTCATTCTTTTCTTTTTTATGTTCAATCTCATTGTCATCAGGATTGTCACCTATTCTTATTCTCCCGAAGAAAATAGCTACGTTTCATTTTTTTCCTCGTAGGACGTAAAGTCAGAGCTTTTTTACATGGGTCAAAAACAAACCAAATTGTATTCCTGCCTCGAATACTTAATCAAGTGCATCAGAGCGCAGAAAGCTGATTAGAAATTCAGAAAAAGTCTTTTTTGTCTCGCCCATCATCCATCCAAATCCGAAAAGCTTGTTGCATATACGCTAGTGTTAGAGTTGATAGATCTTTACACGAAATCAAGAAATATTGTAAAGTGCATGGAAAATGTCCTCCTCGTTATTTACTCTTCTGTTCAGTCAATACGGAACAAACTATCATTTTTAACGATTCATGGAAAATTCAAGCCATTGCTCATTTAACTTTTTTCTGAATTAAGAAGGGGTGTGAAAGCGTCTTCTAAGTGCTTGTTTAAAGAAAAGTACAGTATTTATCGCCCATTTTTATATCCTAAGAGAATTACTTGAAATCTTTAAAACATTAGATCATTTCATAAGCCAAGCTTTCTCAATAAAAGTTAACCGATCTGGAACTAGATTGTATACACATGTCGTAAATTTAGCCTTACCTTAGATGCATAATCTAAAAATAAAAAAAATTAATTCCTTATTGAAATTTTACGAGTTGACAGGGGTTAGATAACGTTTCCTCAATTTCTTTATTTTCCACAAATTAAATTATTACTGGAGGGAATAAAATGAATAAATTATTTTTCTAGGATAGGGTCACTTTATAAAGGCAGATGGACGGATATAAGTTGTTTTTCAAAAGATTGCGTGAAGCACATAAATAGTAGAACTAAGCAGGTACACAAGTTATACTTAGTCCAAGACCGATGTCGGACAATGCCAAGATCCTGAAGTATGCTGATTAAATACATTGCGTGTTTATTCTTCCCTTGGCAAAGTGTTGAAAAGCTACGAGGAAATGAATCCTAAAGGATAAAGAAGAAATCATGTTAGCTTTGTTGTTCATTCGTGGTCAACCTTCTGATTAGCATGATTATTACCATTCTAGGATTTGATATAAAAGGGTGAAAACGCAATTAAATATGTGATAACAATATAATGATAATCTAGTTGGCATCCTTTTCCTCCTTATTTACAAAATTTCGGCATATGGCATAGCATGACTCTGACTTGAAAAACCGCAACAAGAAAATAAATGAGGAAATAGAGACCATTTTGTCTTTTCAGTTTACCAAGCCAAAAACTGATTAGCATAAGGCCAAAAAAAGATGAGTTGAAGCAAAATTTTGTGGCATCGTAAAATGCATCAGCACACTGCCACCATCACCGCCAAAAAAAACAACAAACTAAACCAACGCCACACCGCATAACATTGTCTAGTTCGACTAAGAAGTATCGTTTGTCATCAAGGATGGATGTGTTGGCAGGATCCATAATAATTATTCGAAAGTCAAACCTAAAAGATACACATATTTTAGAAGTGGAGGAGCTGAGTGTAAGCACAAGAGGAAAAAAGAGCATCATTAATTTATTCTTCTTTTGGACAAGTTTGTTAGCGACATGATCGGCAAAGTAGAGGTCATATGTACTTTAATACAAAGTGTTGGCCATATATTTTCGTAAAAATATAATGCTCAAGCAATTCATTCATCTCTTCACACTCCTCGAAAGTCTTTGATCTACAATACAACATTGTCTTTGGTTGAGGTATGGCTTTTTCCTCCAAAGATTTATGGATGTTTTGTGGAAAAGAACTTTTAAAACTGTCATTTTCCACAAAAAAGGATGATGTTGACTTTTGTAAGCGTTAAAAAACTAAAAAAAAGTTTTATGGTTTATGTTGGAGGTGTGAGTGCGACTGGAGTAATTAGGAGCAACCCTATAATACTCATAGAATGGTTGCATGCTTCCATGCCTTTCTTGTAGTTTAAGTGACATTATTGTAAGCTCAAATAACAGGAGCCAAACCTGCTTCTTTTAAAAGTTAAGCTAGAGGGACATACTTATTTTGTCAAATGGCGACAGTAATAATGTAGCCACCCGCTCGTAATGGGCTCATCAAAAAGTCCAAACAAACTCAACTTTGGAACCATTACGGTGATATACTTGTCACTTGGTTGCTCTGGTTAGAAAATTGTGATTGATAAAGTAAAAAAATTGTTCGTTTATAAACCCTTCTATTTATTTTACGTTAACAATAATGATGTCATTTCAGTCCTACAGTAAACTCGGAACATTCAGGTGCGCGCTTAGGCTGAATTCTTAGAAGGTTAATAAATTTTCTTTAAAAATGTGCATGCAATAATATTGAAACGAATAATTTTGAATCTTAATTCTCACAAAAAAAGCGACAAACTCTTTCCGGAAAAAATTATGGTGACCTGACCACTTAGAAAAAAAGCTGTTGAGAAAGGTTCCAAAACGTAGCTGAGAATGTATTACAGATAGAAATGGTTTTAGATTTCTAAAGCTTCTTAAGGGACAAAAAAGCAAATGATGGAATCATTATTTATTACCATTAAAACTGATTGATAAAAAATTGGTCAAGAACTTTTGAATGAGCCACCAAAAGTTATAGTTTGTCATAGTAAAAAATTATTGACCCATGACCTATGACTTCATACTTTTACCGATTTGGTCCTAATTGACCGGTTTAACCCTGAAATTCCAAATAATCATAAGCCAAATTTGAAATCCACCGGCTTACTCGTTCGAGACTCGAGACGGACATATCAAAGTCAATACCTAGCATCGTAAGCTTAGCTACTTAAGGACTTTGAAAGATTTGAAATGTAACCAAACATCTCTAACACACATCTACACGTTTTTGGCTTTGGCCTGTTCCATTCCTTAGAATGTATCACAAAGTGAAAGAGTTTTTCCAGCTGTGAGGAAGCTGCTGAGCAGACGTTGTCACTCGGGACTTTAGGTTTCCGGTTATGTAAGGGAAAAAATCCTCTACTCTGGCGCCTGGTAGTGATTTATTAATCCTGAGAACCCTGCCTAAGTAGCTGGTGTGAAGGCACAAATCGAGTTTATAGTATTTCTCATGTTACGCCATAAAAAGTTTCGTTTTCTCCAACCGTTTCACGTACTGGAATATGAGTAAACTCCGGACCGTTAAAATCCTCGATTGTTTTGGTCAAACTTTGTTCAGCCTACAATTCAAACGGTCACCTATCAAGATACCTTATAGTTAGCAGACAGATCTTAAATAAGGAATACATGAGAAAATACTGAAAAGCAGAAGTCAACTATTTTATGCTCGTTGACACGTTAAATATTGTCCTTATCTTCTCTTATCATCAAATACATGATGGACAACCGTACCCCCTTTCACAGCTAAGCTGGCTCAGCACTATTCGTTTCGAAAATACAAGTATAACTAAGACAAAACAGAAAAATGGTGGACCGTAACTTAAAAAACTTTCTCCATCTCCCCCAATTTTCGTAGAGAAAACATCTTATTTAATCATCAATAAACTTTTTTGCCCTTCCTTCCGTTTCTCATCCCATTTCTGTACCAGTGTTTTCCTCTTGTAAATGTCATATTCGTTTTTACTTCAACGCACGACATTCACCATTGCATTTTCCGGTGAATGCATTGGTTTTTGCGTCGAATTGTGCTGACGACTTATTGCCGTGTAAGATAAAGGTTACGCTCACAGGCTGTCTATGTCTAGTCTGGACAATTTCACGATACAATTTTTCAGAGATTTTCCTGATGTGATTTGACAAGCGAAAAAAATAACGTTTTCTTATGAACACCATATACCAAGTAATTTTTATTACGACCTTTTCCTCTTCATTTTGTATACCCCTGTCCTGTCTCACTTTTCCCATAAAATCAGATCAAAGATATTTTATGCGAGGAAGGATAGCGCTTTTCTAGTCTGGTCTGCTACCCAGCTTTTACAGCTACCTCTCTCAAAAACCATTCCAAATCGAGTAGACATTTTTCGAAAATGCATAGGCTCATATTAAGGCAGACTACTACCAACCAGAATTCTAAGACCTCATAATATTTTCGTCGTCATTATGTACTTGGTAGCTACAGCTTCTGCAATTCACTTATCACCTTTTTTCATGATTGCCTTCTACTAAAAAAATTTATGCATTTCTCTTTTCCTTATAAATTTTCCACATAAATTTCCAGTGATTTACACATTCCTATCTTGTTTCTCTAACCCATCGTCTTTTACTCTTTTTCTACCTATTTTGTTCCAGCATTATCAGCCAAAAAAATCTCTTATTTTCCCATAAGCTGACTGACTATTTTATCAGTAGCTACGTGTATAAATAATTTAGCATCTAGAACATTCACTTCCCTTATGCTGTTTCCCCGGTGAAATTGAAAAAGCGTATCTTACTTTATTCAATATTTTTATCGTTTTGTAATGGATCGTTACCATTGCAACTCTGGAACTCTACTTTGTTTCCTGGTATTTTCTTTACTTTTGATATTATAATAACATCGCGACTGTGTATCTTTCCTCTCTCGGGAGAAACCTATAGTGTCACATAAACACATTACACATGTTGAGAAGAAAATATTAAGTCGCACAGGCCTAATCCCTCTTTCAACTCTAGTCAGAGTTTTTCAAGTCCCTACACAATTTTTGCTACATTTGCTCTCGTATGTCAACAAATGTGAAACCACTTCCAACTGTGAAAAAGGCTTACGTTACAGCTTCCGATCTTGTACAATAAATATAAACTCGTGTATATTACGGACATACGAAAGAGTCACTTTTTTACCACTTGTAACTTAAAAAGCTTACTACATTACAACATTTTCCTATAGAATGCATAAATAAAGTATGAGCCACGATAGTCTAGCTTTTTTTACAGGGTATAAGCACACAAAGTTCTATACGCAGCAATACTTCGTGAAACTTATTGCAGTATGATTTTTTTGAGCCCTTGATGGCTTTTCCTTGCTACGTTCCGTTCCTGAGAAAAAATACAAAAAGAGGATATTTTTCTTGAGAGAAAAGCAAAATACACTTTGTTCAATAATGCAGTTTACTTATTTACGGTACCTGCACATTTGTCACAAAGCTACAATATTCAATCCGATACTTATGCTAACCCAATTCTGCTACATTCTTGCTATTTTGAGCAGAAATCAATACTTTAAGCTATCAAAAAGGATGAAATAAGTCAAACATGTGATACACAACTCAAATTTGAATCATTCACTTAACATCTTCCCCTAAAAAAACTTATGTAAATACATTTACTATATGTATATTATTTACATATATGCATACATTTATAAAGTAACAAAATATCCTAGTTTCTCACTGATTTTCTTGTATACAA
>JAANSQ010003213.1:0-10451 GCA_036850885.1 Lepidocyrtinus dapeste
AGACATTAGCTGTTTGGCATTCCTTAAAGGAAAACAAAACCTTCTGGATTTTCATTGATAGACCCAATCTCTTGTTTTAAAATACAAATCACATTTTCAAATTCAAACCACGTTGAATGATAATTATGGAAAATGGCAGCAATTCTTGTTAAAAAATTTGTTCCCTCTAATTTCATGTAAAATTCATGAGCCTACATGAAAACATGGCTTAAACATGCGCATTTACATGCAGGAAAACATCTTAGAAGGATGCCACTTGAATCCGCCATGAAACCCTCCCTCCATGAAATACTAATTTCTGTTGAACTGTCATATCACTTGAAAAATCGTAACAGAATTTGAATTCAGTAAATCCAAAAGGATGAGATTTGAATGATGGGATTGATGTAGAGCATTTTCAGATTATAATCCAAAATCACTTAACACAAAAACTCATCATTTCTTTGTTAAAATCGAAAGTAGAAAATTGAATCCTTTTTACAAACTGACAGTTTTTCACAAGATGGCTTGTTTGTTAAAGGGGAAGATTCTATCTTTACTTTGGCATGAGTCAACCATCAACCTGTTCTCCACAGCACTTTTGACAGGTATGTATTCCCTAGAAAAAAAATTAGAGATATTCTTCTTTTTTTTATGAAAGGATATCAATGCAAACTGGAATTGACTTTGTACTTTGGAAAAAATGGGATAAATAGACAGACAGGTACATATTTTCTATTCATATTCATACGCATAATTTCTTTCTTTGTGTATTGGCGTGAGTGTGAATGAATGGCAAGCTGTCATCAATGAAAAAAAAACCTGGATGGGTTTTGGAGCAGATAAAAAAGGCACTTGAAGTGAAGCCTTGATACCAAAGGATCAGTAAATATTCTAAAAGGAAAAATGCCTTTTAAATTTCAAATTATACATAAGCTCCATTCAAAAGGGATGACAAGGCAGGCTGGAAAGTGCTAAAAATTTTATACAGTCACTTATGATATCAAAAGTGTTTTTAAAAAGGACATGATTTTTATTTTCACCAAAGGAATTATTGAAGGACAGGTTGATAGATTAATCTAATGAGAAAATCTCTCCAAAAATAAAATTCTCTAAAATACCCCGGATGAAATGAAATCGAAAATTTTTTTTAGAGTGTTTAAAGTGATTGGAAAGGTGTAAGCTTAAGTGCAACTTTAGTTGTCGCTTCTGTGACACGAAGGAATTATTGAAGGACAGGTTGATAGATTAATCTAATGAGAAAATCTCTTTAAAAATAAAATTCCCTAAAATTCTCCGGGTGAAATGAAATCGAAAATTTTTTTTAGAGTGTTTTAAGTGATTGGAAAGGTGTAAGCTTAAGTGCAACTTTAGTTGTCGCTTCTGTGTCACGTTAATCCTTGAAGGGTATTTCATTACAAAATTTGGTAAAAATAGGAGACATTTTCTCCACAAAATTTTTACCTTTTACAAAGCCTGACAAGCTTTTTCCTCTTTTGAGGCTCTCGCATGATTTAAAAAACAATCAGGATTATGGCCTGAAAAAATGGATGGAAGGAATGTTGAATAATGCAGAGTAAATTCAATCCCTTAATATCTTTCCAAGTAAAGAATATTTTTTAAAATGGGATTTCCATCAGATACGTCCTCCTACGCTGGTATCTTCTGGAAGGTTTTCTTAAGGGCTCAGTATCCAGTAGCTTCCATCCAGGACAGTACATTATCTTCCAGTTTTCAGGCTTACAGTATTCTACAGCAACAGTCAAACTCTGTGTGCGACACAAAAGTAAAAAATGTAAGAAGCATAAAAAAGATCTGAAGACAGCCATTAAAACTGTCAACTGGTCTAGAGTGGACTATAAAGTCCGTAGCAGTATGGAAAAGGAGAGAAGAGCCACTTTCACTTCAACTCCAGTTTATCTCCTTGTCAGCTAAAGAGAAAAGGCCATTTATTTTTTCCTCCTTCTTTTCGGTTTGTTTCAGTTGAAAAAAAAAATACTTTCTATTTAAATATGCTGTTGAAAAGTGAAAAGTAGAAGAGAGTTTATACAGCTAGTAAAATATTTATTCCAGATGAATTAAGCTTTCTTTTTTTGGGAATAAAACGTCCTTAAATCATGACGATTATACATTGCACGGTTATATGATTTCTTTCAGAGTAAAATTGATACAGAGGGTAGGTCCTTATGAAAGAAGCAAATGGCCCACTTGTCACCATTGTCAGTTGAGGAGAGACAAAGCACCAAAGGAAAAGGAACTATGTCATCATTTTCTGGAAATCTGGACTTAACTAAAGTTAACTTTAAGATAAATCCTGAACACTATTTCGTGGCGAAGGGATGACTTTTACTGGACTTTTAAATTTAAAACTTGACTGGAGTTTAAAAAATCCAATGAGAATATATTTTAAAAGTTTATGGTTCCCTTGATTCGCCAAAGCAAAACATAATTTATTTTTCGGAACACTACAGTCATTTTAAGACTGACCTCGTGAAACAAAACTTTATGAAATTTAAAAGCTCTATAATTTAGAGACAAAGCTCCTTACATTCCTGAAATGCATGAATGAAGTTACCAGTCTGATTCTTCGAGTACATTAGTAGATTATGCAAATTTTGATAGAAATCCATGCGCAAATCCTTGCCTCCCTGTCCAGCAATGCAAATTCCTTCACAAAAATTAAAATTGAATGGGACATCTGTCACGAAAAGAATTTTCATGAATTTCGTACAAGTTAAGATGTCTTTGGAATTTATCTGAGTAAAAAGTCAAATACTGAAAACTGAAGGTATTCATTTTACGAAAAAGTTTTATTTTGCTGATATTTATTTGATTATGCAAATGGACAGTGTGCCCCCTGCTTAGCCCTCAGAAAAAACGATATGAACACAGTGGATCCTAACATGCCCACATGATCTCGCAAGGAGAAAAAAAAAGTTCCATTTTATTTTTATTCTTTCCTCCTTTTTCTAAGATTTGCTTAGGTTTTTTTCACATTTCAATGAAATTTTCATGAAGATGGAAGAAAAAATGTAGTAGAAGAAGATAGCTAATAAATAAATCCGATTCCCGCTGTTGGTTGACTGACTTCATGCTAAGCTGTCAGCTACTTTATAGAATACGAACAATGTACAAGAATCCTTTATGGGTTTTGGCTTTTATTCAGGGATTTTTTAAGCAGAAAATCATGCATAATGGCTTTAAAATGTTTGATATTAAAATATTTCTCTTTATAGAGGATGGGAACGACTTGCCGTGAAAGTGATCTCCCTCTTGCTCCGCATCTGCGAAACAGTATGACACACACAGACACAACCAAATGGAAATGAAATAGAAGTGCAGTGTGACATTATAAACTTGCATGATTTGCATTCGGGTACACTCTGGAATAAAAAAAGACGGCAATTTTAAGTTAATAAAAACTGAATTTTAGCAAAGGTCATTTAGTACGGCAAGTTATCTTAAATGTAAATCCATGAGACGGTATATCATTTTTTTGCAGACCTAATTGGATTAAACTGCTGAATACAGCAAAATTTCTTTGAAATACGATCATTTTAATCCATTTTGTGAAGAAAGGTTAGAATTCGGGGCAAACTGAGACACTTACTATTTCATCCAACTCCTGTCAGAATAACTTCAAATGTGAGTTAAAAACAAGAAATAATTTTGCATAAACAATATTGAACAATATCCCTAAAGAATGTTGAGGGGAGACCCTCCCAGAATCAAAATCGAACAATGATTTCCTCCAATATTTACGACGAAGGGAAGAAAAGGCCAGTTGCAATTACCCAGGATTAATGATTCAAATTTCTTGACATTTTGGCAACTAGTAGTGTAGTGTTGGATTTTGAAATTTGGTAGCTCTTCCTAAATAACTGTATGGCATTTGATTACTTTTTTTCAAAAGCTTATTGTTCTCAATCTGAAGATTTGACACGGGATCGTAAACAATGCTAATTTAGCTAAACATGCAAACTCACATCATACATGATGGGTTTTCGAGGGGACTTTGCCAAATTATTTATCACGAAGTAGAAAATAATGATAATGCTCGTTTCTTCCTACAAATAATAATCGTGTATGCTTCAACGGAAAAACTAACAATCGAACATACGCTTAACTTTTTTAGGGTTAAGTAAATGATTTTTTTCTAAGCAAATTATGACCCTATCATTTTACAACATTTTAACATTCTGACGCTTTTGGAAGTATCGTCACGTACGCGTAACATGAAAACAAAGTAAAAACCAATATAAAATCAATGAGATCACGGATCACCCAAGCTGTTCTGTAAATAACATCAAGTTGATCAAGTTTCACTTCACCTTCCGCACTCCCTCCATAGCAATTATCTTGGGGGTTAGAGCCATTAAAGACCCTTGCCATTTATCATGTCACCACGTAACATCACGTCATCGTGCATCTTCTATCGACAGTCCTTTGATGACTCCTACCTCCGACAAGACAGCTAGAGGCAACAGATTGTAGAAAGAGTGCGATAATAGCTCGATGGATGCCAGCGTTTGTCTGCACCCCTTTAGCCATGCCCGTGAGAGAAAGAGCAAACATCAAACATGGTCTCTCATTTAGACTTCCTCTCATTCTTATCCTCACTCTTACACGATTCGATTGCAATTGCAATTATCCTTAGGTATACTTAGTAAAGTGACCATTTCATAAAGACCTTAACAAATTGCTACAATTTAACAAGCTCAATTACTGTAATTACTTGGGGAAAAAAGATTCTCATCTTTGGTCGTTTTTTTTCTCGGATACTTAGCCAGTGCATCATATTATTTTTGAAAAACAAACAAAGCACAAATAATTTGTGTGAATTAGGGAAAGAATGAGAGGAAACGGAATGACTAACTGCTGCAGATAAAAATGAGCTTTGTTTCTTTATGATAAATTGACCAAATGAATGGAATGAGAAGGAATGAAAAAATGCCTAAAGTACCCCACGATTTTCACAAGTTGTGCGAAACCCCATTAATTTAGTGCATGAAACATTGAAACGGGTTACAGATCTTGAGCAAATAAGGCAGATGTGTGAACACGAAAATTATGATTTTCATGTGGGGATCTCGTGTGTATCGGAATGAAAATGAAATGTTTGAATCGCTTGAATATTTTCATGTCTAAAGGTTGCTTTTAGCTTTGGTTTATGATTAGATGGGACTGCATAATTCTTTTGTGTTTTTTTTTCTCAGGTTTTTTTTTTCATGAAAAGTGTGTTTTTCTAATTGGGCCTAATTTATGTCCTTTTACAAACGGAAGAGAGGCAAAATGATACAAATGATACAGTGCCAACGCACGCATACCTTCGGATATGATATGGATCGTGTGGATGGCATGAAATCAAAAAAAAAATTAGGATTTTGAACTTGGGATTAGTAATATTTTTTAGAGTGATATGATAGATGAGTCACAAGTTGAAATAAATGTTACAAATAGACTTGCGTGATGTGCAGTCATATTGGGAAAGATTCATGAAGATACGGTTCGTAGATATGAGGCTTTTCGGTAAAATGCATTTAATTGGACGTAGACAAATAAGCAACGGTCCATGCAATCTGGCTCTGGTTTTGATGGTAAATGTTTTAGAAGTGTTATAAAATTCATGACTATAGTATTTTTTTAAATTTATTGAATGTTTAATGGATAATGAGAATCGATTAATTTTCATTCGAGGTTAATTTAAAACTTTGAAATAAATTCACCAAAATTTAGGGAACCTGGATAAAGGAAGGGGACAGGGGACACGTTACGAAACGGCGCATGGTAATGATTTAAGTATTGTATCTGGTATCCAGCCGCTTCATTGAATCTCTCGCGACATGTGATCATAAACTTTGTTAGGATGATCTGCCACGTTTGGTCGAAGTTCGTAGCTGGTGACTGGAATCTCTGATCGCTGAGCTTCAGCCCATTCCCCCCTCAATCCAATGTAACACAAACGGGTCACCTCGCTACCGTAATTTGTAGGGATGTGGATGGTGAGGTGATGCACGGAGGAGAAGATGACCACCCTAAAGAAATTAATATTAAAGAAATGCATAAGTTTGGAAAATTATCTTCAATTTCTAGGTATAATGATAACTTTGAAGACCCATTTACTTAGTTGAATATTCCAGGCAGCCAGTGGGGTCTCTTTGAATCTCAAACTCTTGGTCTGCTTCCATCTGAGTATCATCGAAGGTCATATGGGGGCGGTTTTTGAACCTACAGATTTGAAATTCTAATTTAGGATCCTTCCTTGTAATTGTAATTAAGAAAATTTTCAAGAAATAACGTTTTTATTACAGCCGAATTTTGGAGGGATGGTTTTGATCATCAGGCGCGCATATAATGATTCCCTTCAGTTTAACGTTTCCGGTAAACCTTTAAAAATTATAACTGTTACATTAAGTTTTTCCACAAGCATTGCTTTCACAAATAAACACTCACGGAATATTGATGAGCAATTCTTCATCCACGTCGCTTTCAAGGAACTAAACCAGTTTATCAAATTAACCATAAAGCATAACTAAATTTACCTTTATAACCTTAAAAATAATGAAATCCCTAGTCTAAGCATTTAACCAACCGTATTAAAATTTAGTCTCTCCTCCCACGGTTTAAAAACATTTTTCGCTGATCCATCCACCACTTCGTTAAGGCAGGTTAGCTTCTCCATATCAATTTTTTTGTACAAACTGTACTCAATGCCCATTTCTGGGGAGTGGTCCCTGACACTACTTTCTTCGCTGCAGCAAGAGCAGCACCCATCACATTCATGATTGTGATCAGGCATCTCTTCTACTTACTCTAAGCGTAAAACTTTTACGGTATAAAACCTTCAGATTCAAAGTCTTTTTTCAGATTTTAAGCTTATAGCTTCTCAAATCAAAACAATCGAAGTTACACAAGTAAACTCGAAGACAAAATAAATGCGTCAACAATAATTTTATTCACATCGAATGTTTCACAAAAAATTAAATGCTACCAACATAACAACGCAAAATAAAATATTTGTAATTTGTACCATGTAACGTATTCCATTTTAGCAGTTGTGCCATAGCAGGAGAATATTCAACATTTTTTGTCCAAGCCTTATCTTTATAATCTTTAAAAATAATTAATATTCTATCAATTGACAAATCAGGATGGACCACTAGCAAAGCTAATTGATAACACTGATTATGATTAGATAAAAATTATGCCAAGCTAAACTACATGGCTGACTTAATTTTCCTCAAAACCATGACTTTAGGTTCACTTTTGATTGAAATGGGAGGAACCCTATTAAAAGCGAAATCAATTCCAGTGAAACCTTCTTCGACCACTAGAATCTCATGAGTTTTAAAATATGCCAATCTCTCTTCCACCTTTTCCGCCTCTAGGAGTAAATGAGTAAACTGCAGTATTTCTTTACTTCCTCTGGCTAATCCTTCCGTCTTGTTATACTTCCAGTATGGAGACAGTTCCAAAAATCTGGATACTCCAGTTTGGGCTGAATACACGTCTATGTGAATATTCAGAGGTGATGATAAATGCTCTAGTTGGTGAAGCTTTAGTAGAGCATTTCCTCCAGGATAGTTTTTGCTGGAGACGGTAAGCATGGCTGTTGAAATAACTCCATTTAAGACGATATGGAATATGAGCCCGACACTGAGTAGCGCCCAGGGGAAATTCTTGGCACGTTTCTTCCATAAAATATCACAGGCGACTGCTGCCGCCGTGTTAAGTACTGGAATGACGTATATGATAAAGCGAAGCTCTTTGTGTGGCAAGAAAGAGTAAAGAAATACAAAGACTAGACAAGGAGCCACTAGCTTTCTAGTTCGAGGGGAAAAGTAAAGTCCTGCAGGAATCAGAACTGTTGTGCTGGCAAGGGCTCTGGGAAGTGCGGAGTAAAAGTACCAGAGAAACGGACTTGTCTGTAAAAGACAGCAAAATATTTTACTTAATGAACTACAGTTAGACATAATTAAACAAGTTTTAGTTGACCTACCCCCCAATTATGGCTTTTGTTGAGGATAGATGTTGTACCATAATACTTCTCCTTCAGGCCAAAGTGGACGCCCCCAAAAAATTGTGTCCATTGTTATAGTCCAAGCGAGAGATACAACTCCGCAAACCACTGCCCACATGATAGCTCTGAAAATATTTAAGAAATGCCAAACTAAATTAAAACTTTCTTGTTAAAAAAATGTTATGTTATCTTAACTTACTTTATAATTGTAATTCGTCTGGTGAAAAGTTCAATAAGCAAGAGAACCCCGAACAAGAGTGCAAGTTCTGATCTGAAAATGATTGCGTCGAATGCTGACATCATGATGAACTTGGCATGTTCGCCCTTCATCCAGAAATGAATTGCTAGCAGAGCTATAAGGGAGCAAAGAAGTAAAATACATATTATTGTCAGACTAGTTTAGTTCTGGTCAATAACTAAATTTAAGGTACATGAAAATGATGAGAATTTACCTCCTGGAAGAGCCATAATGTTCGGAAGAGTTCTCCCCATGTAAAACATGAAGTGGAATTGAGAAGCTGTGATTGCAACCAGCCATACTCCAACTGATTTCCCAAACTCTTGTGAAACTCCCTCACGGAAAAACTGGAATGCTCGGATGACCAACTCGCTCAGAAAGATACGAACTGTTTAAAAAAATTAAGAGATATCACTTGAGCAAAACTTTCGTGGCAAATTTAAAACAAAAGTAACAATTAGCATAAAAGTACCAATTATCTGAGCAGCATATTTTGTGGCGAAATGCTGTCCCGACGATTACAGCAGGAGCAGACAACCCGGCAACGATAATCGGTCCAATAAATGAACGTGGAACGACGCCAGGAAACTCCAGATGGTCATACTGTTAATTAGATCAACCACAGTTACTATAATGTCATATCACACCAGTACATTAATTTTAGATAGTTATATTTAAGGACACGTTACCTTTGGCAGATCTCCCCGGTGGTACAAAATGTCGTGAATTGCTTGCAAGCTGAAGCTTTCCTCCACCTTAGTCAACGGAGCCGCAAGGATGTGAATCAATGACACAAGTCTTAAATACACCTCCGGGCTGAGACGGAAACCTTCCTCCTCTTTTTCATTTTTGGGCAACTTCTTTTTCCTAGGACCTTTCCCCATTAACGTTTAACATATAAAAGCACAAATTAAACAAAAATTATCCTCAATTAGTGGTATGGAGTTGAATATTTTACTTGAATCTTTGTCAAGTGCTTTGCCTTTGCTTTTTATTATCCTTCTCATGAAATTTTATTCGCGCCACGTCTCAATGCTCAATGGTTAGCACAAAATCTTCAAAAATATATGAGCGGGATGCAACAAGGACAAAAAATACTTGTCAAAATGTAAACAGAAGTGCATTGGAAGCATGTTGTTCTGCCAAGACAAAGGAGCCCAAAATCAAGAGCAGTCAAATTCACTCCAGTTCAGTTTAAGTTTGTGATTAATTTTGTAAACTGGGAAATATTTTCTCTCTTTGAAGAGTACCTAGTTTATGAGTTAATTAAGTTGCATGACATTCTTTTTTACGAGATATTGTAGCCCCCTACACTCCAGAAATTTTTACATTATCAGGACCATTTACACCATGAATGGCCACCATACCAGTATGAGACGTGGTGCGTTGGTCGTTTTTGAAGGTTGTGATAAGGCTGGGAAGTCCACCCAGTGTAAGTTACTAGTCGACGCGTTGAATAAGAATGGTCATCCGAGCCGTTTAATGAATTTCCCAGGTATTCAATAAACAATAAGTTTACTGATTTCATTCAAATTAATTCAATTAAATTTTAATCTGAACTTCCACTAATTTTAGATCGCACGACGGAAATAGGGAAAATGATCGATCAGTATCTTAAAGGTACAAAGTCACTGTCAGATGAAGCCATTCACCTTTTATTCTCCGCAAATCGTTGGGAGTTGGCGTAAGCTTCAAAAGAATGCCTATTTTATCTTAAAGTTGACTTTCAACCTTCCTGACTGGCTCTGACATTTTATTTTTCCATCTTATTGCAGCCCTATTATTAGAGAGTGTTTATCAAAAGGTGAGACGGTTGTAGTCGACCGATATGCGTATTCTGGAGTAGCGTTTTCTGCAGCCAAGGTATACAATTACAAGTTTACCTCTGATTGGAGCTATCGTAAAATCCAATCAATTATTTTAAAACTTTACGTGTTTAATTTGCTTGCTTCAGGGTCTCGACTTGGAGTGGTGTAAAGGACCAGATGTAGGACTACCCAAACCTGACGTAGTTTGGTACCTAGATATCAGTGAGGAAACTGCTTCGGAAAGAGGAGACTATGGTCAAGAGCGTTATGAAAAGAAGGAGTTTCAGCTGAAAGTAAAAGAAACATTTTTAAAATTACAGAATCCCGAATACTGGAAGGTAAGATGCAAGAATTTCAAACTTTGATTCTGAGTCTAACTACTATTCTATATTCTACTTTGGTTATT
>JAANSQ010003214.1:0-10450 GCA_036850885.1 Lepidocyrtinus dapeste
ACAGAGGTGAACAGCCATCTCAGATTTCAATCCTGTCTCGTTTTCATTCTCGCTCCGAACTTTACATTGGATTGGGAGTATTATTTTGCCTTTGAAACTAGCTATTTTTTATAATAAGCAGTAGGGTTTGCTACGTTAAAAATTTGATACGATTTTTTTCTCATTGGTACGGTTATGTTATGTTGTAGTAAAAAAAAGTTTGTTGTCGGTACCCGTTTGATAACTCCATGAGCTGGTTGTTCAGATCACATTTATTTTGGAAAGTGTTTATTTCATGTGATCATGTTTTGTCGGGTTATTAAAGGCCTACCTATTATTATGTAGGTTTTGTTTTTTCTCTTATCGGAAGCAATGTGATGCTCGGAGTGAATGAAATCGTAGATGCGTTATTATTCTAGTCTCTGGTGATGATTTTATATTTCACGGATGGCAAAAGTGTCAACTCAAAGCAAACACCAGAAAGATCAAAAGACTCGGAGGTTGTTACAGTTGGAGCTTGAGAGTATACAAAAAACTGATCTGGTTTGGTCTGGGGTGGGGAGTGAGGAGTTACGATTATGTTTTTATATTCTGGATGAAAGATACATGATTATGATTACAACGACATAGTTTCGGCTGGTGTATACTTTGATTCAGTGTTTTCCGGATCAGTTCATTTTTGAGCTTGAGTTGGAGCAATAGGAGACTGGAATTTAAAAAAAAAGTTACATTAAAGATTATAAAGATACATTGGGCCGGTAAAGTATCAAGTTTCACAAAGGAAAACAAATTATAAGAAGTTATTGCGTCATTAGTAAATGCAGATCACATCAATTTGTAAAAATTAATTTTTTTTGCAACGCTGGTTGTTATTGCAATGAAGTGGAATTTGAAATGAAAATTTTTATATGCTACATAGTTTGCTCAATTGAGAAGCATTAGAAGAATTTATTATGCAAAATCAAGACAGTCTAGCACAGAATCAGTAGAGCTACTCTATTATTTTCCCATTATCTTTCCACTCGGCTAAGTTGAAGAATATGAGTTCCCCTATATTTTATGCAAAGGCTTAGTATTAAGATTTCTTGGAGGAATTACAATACAGCCCAAGTCACGGTTTTAGTTTCGTACTCATGTCATCAACTTTTTCTGTAGTCTCATCAAACGAGGCAATTGACCAAGAAGGAAAAAGATGACGTGCTCCAGGAGAAGAGTTGTTTTCATATTGTCTTGTGTCTTTTATGAGTTTTATGTTTGTCCTCTTCCATTTTATTCATTCCCTGGAGCTTTAGACAAGAATTGAATGTTGCTTTCGCTATGTGACTCTAGCTTTCGTTCATGATCTCTTCCCTTTTCTCCATTTTCCCCGGAGAGGACCAACTCGTCTAGATCATCAGATCATTCAATTCAGCAACTCTAACTCTTATAGTTTTTAACAATACCCTGAAAAATAATAGAGTGTAGTTCTTGTGTAAACTTTTTCAACGAGGAAAAGGAGGAATCAAGTTCTTCCAAGAGTTTCCGTCTTTGGAGTAAAATAACGGATCGATTCTTGCCAAAAAAAAGAGACTCGACTTGAGCAAACTCTAAAGCTTTCTGTCTCGTCTCCTACATAAAAATACTCTAGATGAAGATCCGGAGATAATAATAGACTTTTTCCTAAAACTGGGTGAATCCAATTTCAATCTTGTTAGTTTGCTACTTTGCTTATCTCAGTCCAAAGTCCCAGTGGCTTCCATGAGGCGTGTGCATGGAAACCATGGCTCTGTTTTTTTTCTGCCAATCTCTTCCAATTCCACATGAGATGATCTTACAGTTCTTGTATTTTTTTCTCATCACCCCGTGTTATCCTAACTTGATCATCCAATAGAGAAATAATTTAATTGTATCATCGTCGCATCAAACTCATTCCGGAAAAAAGATAATCATAGCGATCACAAAAGACTTAGATGATTTGTCTTTTTCTAGCGACAAATATATAGATCCGAGTCCGGGAAAAATAATATATTTATCAGATCACGCACTACAAAAAGCATGATCACGCAATTCAATCTAGACACAAAAGCCCAAAAAGGATTTTTCAGTTTGTAGAAAAAAAACTATTCACATGGCACAATTCAATTGATCTCTTGTTTCCATCTCGTTATTTCCTCCTTTCTCATTTTCCCTCCAGTTTTTCGATCCGTGTACAAACAACAAGACCAAAGCTGGAGAAAAAAGACAATAATATCAAGGCCAAGTCACTGACATAAAATTGAAGTCTGGTAGTGTAGTGTTGTGGTCAACATGCAAAAGTAAACTATTTTTTACGCCCTAACCCTCCCTCCTAGTTTCTACATTGTACGTAGACAAATTGACAACAATCAAGTTGTAAAATGCTTTGTTTATTTTGTTTACATAAACTTGATACATTTTATGTAATGATTGCAAATACATTGAGTAAATTTGAATTTCCGCGCTGGATTTCGATTTTGATCTAGTTTCTTCGTTTGCTTTTGGGCTTAGCCAATTGGAACACGTTTGCTTACTAATTTGTAAATTGTAAAATTGTAATGTATGAATACAGGGAAGGGTATTATCGTGTTTGTGTCAATGATTCCGGTTATCTAATTGTACTCTCCCTATTTAAGTCAGGTCATCAGTTTCAGTTGTTCGTTTTCACATTGAAGCTTGATTTTGAAAATTGCGCGCATTGAATTTTTCACTTAATCGGATTGTACGATTGACCAGGAGAGATGAACGGATGAACCGTAAACAAAAACCAGTACCGTTTTTAATTTTTATTCTCGTAAATAAATTTGAATTGAAGCTTTACACTGTTTGAGCTGGTTTGGGCATTGAGTGCCGACGTAGTATTGGTCTACATACAATTTAGTTATTTTATAGGCATCAATTTTTTATCAGGATGTGGATAATTAAGACGTGCTTTTATAGTTACATTCTCCTGTTAGACAGACTAAATGAAACAGGCTGAGGAAAAAAATTATACTTGACTCGAACGGGCTGTTCGTAAAGAATTAGAGTTGAGTTATTTCAGTCTATTCTTTTTGAATCCCCAACGCTCTTTATGAACAGCCCTATAGGTCTAGTGTGTGTTGTGTGATAATGATTTCTGAAACAAGAGTCGACTGACAAGATAAAAGATTACTAGAGGAAAAAATGCGAAGCTATAGTTTGTTCAATTTTCTTGTCTCAGGTAGGACATGAGATGCAATGTAAGCTCACAAAAAAGTATTATCTCATTTTCATTTTTTATCTTCGTGACAGGAGTCCATTTCAGTGGATTGCAAAAATGAAAACGAGTTTCTTTTTCAGAGTTTTTGCTGATATCTTTTTTTTCTCAAAGAAACAAGTATAATTCCTCCATACAGGAGGGGGATTTAGTAGTATTCAGCAGCCAACAGTGTAAATTATGTTTCATGCTCGGTGATCATGATCATGTCTAACTTTTGAAAAATGAAATTTAAGCCAGCTAATCTGGAAATTAATCCAATAAAAAATTAATTAGGAAGAGACTCTAAACTGCGAGGAATTTACCGAGTTTCGTGTTTTGTCTTCACAATATCATGAAAAAAATTCCAGAGAAGTGAAAAGAAATACCAAAGCCTCTGTCTACTCTTCTGTTTCGAATGGGAATGGGAGTCTGACGGGATATAATTTTTTTGTGAAGTTTTTTCCTACCTTTTATCTACTTGACAGGCCTCCATTTCATTTGGATTTCGTCATATTTCCAAGTCTCGCAAAAATAATAGTTTCCTCCCTGCGAAGAGGAATTTTTTAAGACGTGTATAATGCCTTATATGATCATAGAGGAGTATTCAGAGTTTTCTAGACTTTAAAAAAATGACCACTCATTTCAAAGCTAATGCTCGGTGAATATTTTGTAGTTGAAGATATGCTCGTTGATCGTGTCATGATTTTGATTATTTCTCCTGTCTTTACCTTTAGGATGATATTAGGATTTTGGGTAGATAGTTTAGGCTTTCAGGAGTTGAAACAATGACCGTACCGTAACGAGATATATTATGCCTCCTATTATAGCCACAAGAGAAAAAAATTGGTTTGGCTCTTTTGCTCATCGCATTCGCATCTCATCTCTTTGATGATATGATGGGATGGCTGCTGAGCAGAAAAATGACGACAGACGTGAAACAAAATGTGCACGAAGAAAATGAAGACGATCATCTCATCTTGATGAAGCCTTTTTTTTACTGTGGTATAATATAGAGAATCATCATATTCACAATATTTTTTTCGGGTTGGTGTTTCTAGTTGGTTGGGGATGATGATGATGTTTATGATGACCATCGCATATTTTTTTATTGGGGCCATTTCTCTTCAGAATTGAATTTGAATTCATATGGGTAGGCTCAGCGTGAGCTCAATTCGGGAGAAAATTGTGAAGAAAATAGGAAGAATGAAATATATCTTTTGGTCTTGGTTAGTGCCCATGGTGAATTTAAAATAGCGATAGAGACTAGCAAAAAGTGACCAGAGCAGGACGGGAAAGGAGAAAAATTCATGATGGCTGCTGTAATTGTGCAGTGGCCTGAAGCAATAAAAACTTGACTTTTCCTTTTCCATGAAAAAGCAGCGAATTAAAAAAGTGGTTTTGGTGGGTGCGATCACGATGGTTGGCTGATGGGGAGCAATAAAAAAAAGGTGGAATAAACTAAAACACGTTACACTCCGTGGTACTCTAAAGGTGACTTGACTTGAAGGAAAAAAAAACGTTTCGTGATTATAACCATATCCATAAAAGAAAAGCTTTTTGATATCAAATTATTACACGCACGAAATATTATGGTTTAGTCTAGCCTAGCTGGTTTCATGGGGATTAGAAAAAGGATTTTGTACTGGAGTAGTGGCATGATGGATCATTTGATAAGTTAACTTGAGTATGTTAATTAACGAATTCGAGATTGAGAGATCCTACGTCAGCTTAGTTCTCATGATATGGGATATCGGGAGCAGAACACTGCGAATTGTGCTTTTCTATGAAGGAGCTTTAATTAATCTGGAAAAGAGGGAAAAAATCTAGTTGGGCATAGGAATTCCTACTGGGGCTACTTAATAACAACTTTAAGGAAAGATAGGTTAGGTTATGCTACAGTTTTTATACCTTTGGAGGATTACAGGATTTTCAGTGAAGAGAATGATAATAATAAGGACAAACGATTGAGAGGATATTGAGTGGTTAAATGGACCTTATTTACTTCATTCTTTGGGGATGATGGAGCTGTCAAAAAGTTGTCAAAATCGTTAGTACAACCATAATATTCTACAGAAATCACTTAAGACAGAGCCCAAGTGTTGCTTTCTGGGATTTTGTTATTTTTTTTTCCTTAGCTAAAATAATAGACAATGAAATGGGTATCAGATGTCCTTTTGAAATATCAGAAATATGTGGTTTCATTCAGTTTAAAGCATATAGGATTGCTTTAAGTCTAGCAAAAATCTTGATATTTTAAAGGCCAAATAAATAAAATGTCTAGGGAAATGTAGTCTACACATTGGAAATTTATATGATCTCAGACTGAATACTCAATGAGTGTAATTTCCTCTCGGTTGTTTTTCTTTCATTTTCGTTTTTATGATAATCTCCTCTTCCGTAGTGACATGTGGACCATGTGTAATATATGGCTCACTCACACAAACAATAAATAGTAAATAGTGTACAAACGAGCCATTTAGTCCGGTTCAGTACACTCTGTCGCCCATCTCACAATGGATAATGGAATTCATTCAGAGAGATTCATTGAGATACAGTTCATTCATATTGGTTTTAAGAGGGAAAGGATTTTAGAAATGGATATCCGTCCAAAAAGTGTGAAAATCTGTTGAGGCTTCATTTCATTGTGACAGAATAATATCCTTTTATGACTAATCCGTATAGAGCGTATAAGAACATTACTTCTGTGACACTTAACTAATCCTATGCTATATAGAGCTTATTGTTAGTAATACTTTACCTGGTGTGTGGATTATTTGCGGTTTGTTAAACGGGCTGTAAAGCGTCATTGTGGAATAAACTGATTTAGATTGAGGGATGTACAAAATGTAAGATGTCTGTTGTGGCTAAAGTGTATTTACCAGAATGTTATTCTTTCTAATTTCTAGATTGCAACATCACCTCGGCCTCGTAGGAAAACGACCAGAGTCTACAGATACGGATGAACATGACGACAAAACACCACCGCAATCCCCAATCCCCTCGGAGCTAGGCTCTGAGAGTGATTTAAGTTTGGGTACGAATTCCCCGCCACCTCCACCATCCTCAAATAATTCTCAGACTTCACTACCTTCACCTACAGGGAATATGAATAATAATGGGCATTCTCCACTGAATCCACATCATCCTTTACATTCCCTGAATCATCCATTGTTACTCCTCGTTGCCAACGTCAACATTCCCCGGTTTTGGGCATAATACGATACCCATTCCAGTGGCGAGTTTGGGTCTAGGGCCTTTGCCATCGCCGGCTCATGGAGGACCTGGATTGCCAGGGGGACCTCCGCATTTACCGCCGCATCATCATCATCCACCTCATCCTTCCCTATTTCCGGGACTAGCTTCTTTACATGGTTTCTCTGCCGCGGCGATGTCAATGCATGCGGCAAATGCTGCAGCCGCTGCTGCGCTATCGGGAGGAGAAGGGAGCTGGTCTGTTCTCAATGAATATGCCGTTAGAGCTGCACAGGCCATTTTTGAAGCAGGCTACGTCACCTGATCGACCCAGTTCTCCGTCGTGAATGTAAAAAATGAATCCTGCAAATACAAATATAATTCAGACAGCCATAAAGGAATATTTAACCTGCACGCCTTCACATTTCACTCCGTACCCCAAACACAACACACACACAAACAGTTATCGCTTATAATTTNCACAAACAGTTATCGCTTATAATTTATTATTGAGCGTACGCCTACAATCCACACCAATTTTTGACTAGGTAGTTTAAGTGTGTAACGGTGCAATATCTCATTTTCGAAACATCCTTATTGTTTCTACCTTGTACTCCCTCCCACACATGACATGATTCTCAAGCCCATTTGCAAGATTGAAAGGTCACCAAATCATTTACAATTTACAAGCCACTCTCAAGACGTCTGAAATTACATACAAAATTAAGTTTTAATTCTAACCTTGTCCTTTGTACAACTCTGGTTCTGGCGTAATTTGTCATGTCTCAAAAATTCATATCGTCATTAGCCCTCATTACATGGTAAACGTTGTAAATTAAAACTGTATAAAAAATTAAATCTAGAGCTATATAGTGTACATATTTATGTATAAAGTCTAAAGACACTTAAATTATTACTTAAAAATATATAGTGTAATGTACGACAGGAACAAGATTATTATTTATCTTTAAAAAATGTTTTAAGGTCACTACAAGATATTATTTCTCATTGATCTATAGCATAAGGTGACTAATTTAAGTAAGCTTATCTAAAAATGAGTATACCACAAAAGGTAAAACGTTCATCAGAAAAAAACGTAAATAAAGAATAAAACAATTTAACTTGAAAGATAAAACCTGTAAGTCAAGTGTAAGTCATCCGCATTATTTTATTTCACTCCTGGGGTAATATGAAACTTTTACGGTTGCATTTAGACGTCGAAAATAAAACATTAAAAAATAGTGGGAATATTTGTCACTTCAGATATTGGATGTTTTTCGATGTAGCGAACTGTCTATGACCGGAATTTTACTAACAGGTCTGTCACAAAATACCACATCTAGCAAACATAAAGCCTAACACCGCAAAATTTGACAGACCAGTGATATTTCTGAAGGTGAAGCTAATTTTTTTCGCAAACCCACCATTAGCCGTTTCACGGTATCTAAATGGCCTGGGTGCGAAGTGAGAACTGAGAAGTGCGAGCCAAAGAATTAGAATATTACGTATTATGATTATGAACAGGCTGCTACCTCCGAACAAAAGAGCTAAGCTCGATCTGACTGGATCTTTTTATTTGTAAAATAACACATCTTTCACTCTTTCATCTTCATATGGCTTATGCTAATATCTGTTTTAAAAGGTGCATTCATTCCTGGGCAGAATAGCCTGAATGGCATTAAGGGATCACTCTGACAAGCGCATTATTGCTTAGCCTTCATCATACTACATTATCAAGATAATCAGTGGGAGAATATAAAAAAACATAGGTACGGTTTCATGTATTTTGCTCTTGTTTCAGGCTCCATTAACTCAGTCTCCACATACAGTCACTTCATCCCTGCCCTTCTGATCCGATCTGGGATTTAAAACTGGGAAACAGAAGAAAAAAATCTACTTAAAAATTGTGTAAAAGGTTAGGGGACACGGTACGATCATATAAAGAAAGTGGCTTGGCTTATTCGTTCTCCTCTCCCGATTCCATCCAGATATCCAGATATGCGCATAGTGTTGAGTATACTGCATAGGATTTTTTGGAGGAACTGCTTGATCCGATAAACTTGATAAAAATGTGTGTACGAGGGAATGAAGCATCAAATAATTCTTGTGTACAAAACATTTGCATAGATCGTCGGGATCCCAACCTCATTTAAATTTATTTCATTTGAATTTCCATTTTACTCCGAAACACTGCATTAGTTTTTAATGCAACCGCAGAGTAAATGGATTTTCCACGGGGTGGGAGCTAAACTAAAAGTTTAAATGATGAAGCAGTGTTTTCCTGGGAATCGAGTGAAGATACATTAAAAATTCCATGAATATTGTATCGCTTCAAGTTGCAAAATATAAGGCAGCTTAAGTTCCAGAAATTTTGAAAGGAGCTCTAGGAACAGAACAAGCCAGAAAAAGCCTTAGAATAGCTGAGCTCCGCCATCGCATGGCATTTTGTAATCTGGGAGAATGGATCGCTCGAATCGATCAAATGTCGTGGTCTTGTTGGTTTCGGACTGACCACAATTACAAATCTCTCCACTGGCTCCTGGCTTTGGCTTATGTTTTTAGGGAAAGAAAATGTTAAAATAGTAAAACTGAAGGACAAACGAGAGCAAGCTTACTAAAGCTGGAGAAAAAAACCAAAATCAGAATTTTCGAATGGAGGTTTGAGCAAGTTAAGTTCGTATGACAGAAGGTGAGATTTAATTTCCACGTTTTTTCAGAGGGGATTAACTGGAGCATTTGAAAGGAAAACCAGGAACGTTATAGGTATTTTTTCACTTATCAACAAGCTCAATCAATATAAACTGCGCTTTTAGCGAGGGAATATAAGCATATAATCTTTTAAAAGCATGGCCATTAACATGACCTTAACATGAGCTAGAGCCTGAGCATTATTTTGTTTTCCGGGGAACTGTCATGTCATAATCGGACGAGACTAGAGTGCTCGTTTTCAACCTAGTTTAATCCTAATGCATTAACAGAACTTATAATAACACGCTGCATGCAATGATATATCAAGTGACAAGAGTTTGGACATTAATTACACTATTCAGATTTTTTCCTGAAAAAATATTCTACGGAAAAATATTTGTAGATGTTGACCTTTTTCTTTAGGGACTCTCTTCAAGACTCTGAATATATAAGAACTTGATCGATCAAGCGGAACTAGAAACTACCACCGCAACACCACCACCGCACCGGTTCGATCTGATCGTGGTAGACTAACAGGCAACATAACACCAGCAAGATATGAGAACAATGGTATTTTGTCTGTTCATTTGTTTTCACTTGCTCTATTGTACTGGCTCAAGTATTTTGTTACAAAAATCTGTCATGCATGGGCAAACTAGATGACGAGAGTCACGGAAAGAGTAAGAAGGGTAAAAATCATTTGTAAAGTGGACGTTTAATGAGAAAATTCATAGGTACCTGTACATTTCGCCATGAAATGCTGTATCATGTCATGTATGAATTTTCTCTTTCATTTAAAATCAGGGTAAAATAATAAACGTGTAGGTTATGTAAGGTCCTTCTGGAGAAAATTCGAGTAGGCATATTGATTGTTGACCTTATTAAATCTTTTTAAATATACTAAATTACAAGCTAATAGAAAATGATTTGAAGCATGATGCAAAACTGACCCCGTATTCCGTATTGAATAAGATTGAGTATTAGCTTGGCAACTGAGGAAATCAAAATAATCATAAATAATTGTAAACAAACATGTCAATCTTAATAACGGACACCACAGTTGAGTTGAGACATGGACAAAGTTGATTTTCTGGAGTTCACACAACGCGCCACAATATTATCAGGCGTTTGGTATGAACTCAGGACCAAAAGAGGATATCCTTGGTTTGGGGTTAAATGGCACCTGACCACTTCCCTCCTACCTTCTGATTGGTTAGATTTAGTCATATTTAATGATGTCCCAAAATGACTTGAACCATCTCCGGCTGAAGTTATTCATCCTCCTACTAGCTCCAGTGATTGGAGTTTATTCAGAACGTAAAGTCTTAGACAATTAGTTTTCATTTAAAACTTCAGACAGTCTTTTTTAAAGGAATC
>JAANSQ010003215.1:0-10450 GCA_036850885.1 Lepidocyrtinus dapeste
TACGTTTAAAAGTTACTGTTTTGAAGCTACTGTGTTTGGCTTACGGTTAAAAAATTTTCAAACATTTGAAATAAGAGTCTAAAATAAGTCTTATATTTTTTGCACAATGTGCCAATATGGATAGCGTATAAAGAATGACTCAGGAAGCTACGTAGTAAAAGACTCTTCTTTGGAGAAACTTTGCAAAATCTATTTTCATTATTTCCATTGTTATCTTCCTACTGTATCTTATACCTTGATAATATATTTTCAAAGAAGACGAGAAGAAAAGTCAAAAGAGCTTAGAATACAGTTTATTGTCTTCTCCCCTTTGTGAGAGTTTACCGAATGACTCAGGCTGCTTCTATTTTAAAGAAGGAATTAAGGTGAAAGAGTCGAAACTTTTATAGAGTTCCCAAAAGCTTTTGTCAATGTTCTGTAAGTGCAAAGAAAACTTAGAAGCCAGTGAACCGATTGCCAGAATTTTACACTAAAGAGATTTGGTAGTTTGTCGCAGCTGACATAAATAAAATTAACAACAGGGAGCGACCTATTCAAAGAAAGAGAGCTTTGACTAGAGAAGCTATTTATGTATAGGGAAAATTAATTAATATATATGTATTTCACCTTTAACATTTTGCATTATGTAACATTGTCAGAAAAGTTAGGAGTAATTGGAAGTGTTTAAGTAAAAAACGTAGGAAATAGGTACAGTTCAGGCTTTCTCAAAAGAATTTAAGTTATGTTTTCGTATGTGATTTTGTGGTGAGACAAAGTTTATTTGTCCGATCGCCCAATAACCTAATGCCGTGAGATATGGATGTCGGGTTACCAGTTTGGTTCGAAATTTAGGTTCGGTATCAAGTTGGAAAAAAACATTCAGAACGGTTTTGCTTCAATGAGATTTTTCAAAAGGTGCTACTTTCAAGCGGAGAAAAATTTATTAATTTTTGAGTTAATTTACATTTTTTTGTGAATGATAATATTGGATGCACAAATTAGCAAAATCCGTCATTTATGGGGAAACCTAAACCGACCCGAAACCGACATAAAACCAAAAAGCGAAACCACGGCATCCCTAATTATGCAAATAAAATACATCCACAACCGTCTTATTTTGTCTGTTATTCAATTACATATAAATAGTAATAGTTGAGTGAGGTAGGGGTGGAATAATCAAACTAGAAGAAAATCTTAAACTTGTATCTTATTTCATAACATTATTAAAAATGATGTAAGAGTGAACACGGGAAAGTTTATCATTCACCAGCTATTGTAGTAGAAATAGGAGTAAATGAGAAATGGACATGTATTTTCCAACCTAAATATTACAATAATAATAGTTTGTGGGCCGAAGCGGCATAAACATCTCATCAACTTCCTTAGCCCTATATATTTTACATGGAGGACAGTGTGCTTTGTTTGTTTCCTACAATGACAACTTTTACTCTGACTTTCTCCTATACTCCCATTTTCCAGTCATGTATACCTAACTACATATATGAGTCTCTCTATGCTTTTATCACTTTGTTCCTTTCTCTTGTGACATAACATATTTCCTAATTTGAAAAAAGTTACCACTACCATTTCCATCTTTGTTAAGCACTTGTTTCTATCCTTTATGTATAACGCTCTGACAAAGTTTCGAATAATAAGTGGAATGGCGTTTGTCTAAGTGACTCATTGAAAAATGGGATTGCTCTTTGGAACAAGGGAAAAACTACCCATTTTTTCCTTTTTACTTACGAGATGCCAAACTGCACGGTCACTTTCTTTTCACTATCTGTTACGAGCATCAGCCATCATCGTCTCGACTTTTCCCGGTGATGAGATGCTTTGAAGAAGAGATGAACACATGGAGAGCAGTCACATTTCTTGGTATAAAACCATCTACATCATCATCACCAAGGCTCTCATCATCATCAAGAAAAAGAATAAAGGAGACGTAGGGTCCGCTCAAACACTAAGAGTGAGGCAGCTGCTACTAAATAAACGACAAAAAATATCCTCGCATTCTTCCACGCTACCTCAGACGATCCAATCAAGCCACATGTATCTCTTCTTTTCCTTCACC
Source organism: Lepidocyrtinus dapeste (assembly GCA_036850885.1). Taxonomy (NCBI): domain Eukaryota; kingdom Metazoa; phylum Arthropoda; class Collembola; order Entomobryomorpha; family Entomobryidae; genus Lepidocyrtinus; species Lepidocyrtinus dapeste. The sequence continues at coordinate 2,054 of JAANSQ010003215.1, forward strand.
TAGTCTATTATCTCGACAAAAGTGAAAGATAGAGATAGACTGCCAGCCCCAACTAGAAAATATCATCATGTGTTGCGAAAATAGTGTCTACTCCCTAGCTAATACCATTAGGAGGAGAAAGTTATCGCATGAATATTTCCACGCGTCCTGTAAATACACTTTTCTTCTTTGGCTCACTCAAACGAATGAATAATGAGTAATTTTGACTTCAAGCTCAGTGCACCTGTCAACCATATTTCTTTTACAATTTTTCGCTCCATAATTTAATTCTTTTAATACCCTAATGTAGTATAATCTAGGATAAAAAAACATAAGCGTATTGTGTTTTTCGATGCTTGTCGTAAACCAATCTTATTATTATTTTTAAACCAACGTAATAATATATTTATCACGGTGGCCCCAAATCATCCTACCTTTTCTCAACTACGTTAGCTTCTCATCGCTCAAGTAGCATTACTCACTTGTCCCACGTTTTCACCAGCATCGGTGCTATTAGTCTTAATGCAAGTGCTTTTCTGTCAAAGGAAACTCACTGCGTCTGATTGATGTGCTTTGGAGGAAGTGAGGACAAAAGGAAATTTCTCTCAATTTGTAACCTAAAAGAAAATTTATATAAGGGGCTTCTTGGAAAGTTGTTTGTTGTTCTGCCCCGATATGGTGTCTAGTTTGACCATGCTCACCGTCTCAAACTACTCCTTGGGAGACAAGCTCGTTTAAGAGGAAAAAAAATGTTTTAGGGAGTGATGCAGAAAATGTAGAAAAATGTATACCTTCGGACAGGGAAAAAACTTGCAAAAGTACATGCATATACACCTAAAGCCAACTTCTTTTTTCAATTTCCCCTTTACTGTCGTAATAAAAATCTCTGAGCAAATTTTATTCATTTTTATGTTCCAAAAGGTTCTTCTCTCCATCCAATTTTTTCAATGTCTAGCCAGATTCTATATCAGCTTTGGAGCTGCCGCATACTCAATGCCTCTCACCGTTGTCTTTTTTTTACCTACAGATACAAACTGGAATCTACTGTGTAGCGGAAGATAGACCACGTTTTCAACCGCTGCTACTGAAGACTCACCACATACGGCTAGTTTCTTTGTGTATTGTGAAAAACTACTAGAGGGAAAACCGCATGATTGCGAATTGCAGTCACTCTGCGTAAATAATGCAAGACAACATAGTTTCAGTGACGCTCTGAGCAATTCTCTCTTTGCTTTTCTCCCTCGATTTAATAGAAAGAAAACAATTCTTTGCCATTTCTATCTAAACTCAAAATCAGAAAAGTTTCTGCATCTTATTTTCTCGGTTAGATTAGGCAAGAGTGAAGGGACATGTTCGAGTGGAAAACTACGTATGTAAATATATGTGCTTTTAGTTAGCTGATACGAGATAATAATATAGGAGTCTATGAGTATAGGAATCTATACAACGAAATTGAACTTTCATGGTGAAAGCTATAGTGAGAGACTTACATGCATTTAGTACTCCACTCCAGTATTAATAATACGGTTTACGGTTAGCTGTGCACTATTTCACCGACAGCGAAACGATTTTGACAATTTTTCTCGCTTTATGGTAATTCAATAAGGAAATGACGTTGTAACGGAGTATACACTTAAGGTTTAAAACTGGACGAAAACGGTTACAGAAGATTGGTTTGAAAATGGAGGGTGAAGATGGAACATCTCTAAACGGTTTGGACTTGAATCGAGTAGCCTACGAGGAAGTGAACATGTATGATTGGAGAGGGAATGAGAATGGGACGGGGGACGATTATGACTCCATAGGCAATGGGACCAACAACACAGTGGTCATTCATGCGTTGGGCTACTCCACCCTACATATAATCATTTCGTCTATTGTTTTAACGTTCATGATGATCGTGGTGGTGATCGGGAACATGCTCGTTATTATCGCAATTGCGACAGAGAAGTCACTCAAGAACCTACAGAATTGGTTTATTGCCTCGTTAGCAGTGGCAGACTTTTTCGTAGGTCTTCTAATAATGCCCTTCTCACTTGCTAATGAATTAATGGGATATTGGATATTTGGCACGGTGTGGTGCAGTATCCACTCCGCAATGGATGTTCTCCTGTGCACCTCCTCAATAATGAATATCTGTCTGATCAGTCTGGATCGCTACTGGTCCATCACGCAAGCCGTTGACTACTTGAAGAAAAGGACGCCGGCTAGGGCTGCAGTAATGATTGCAATGGTGTGGATTCTCTCAGCCCTTATTTCCATTCCACCTCTCTTGGGTTGGCGAGATCCCAAGACAAATAACTCACCGGTTCCTACTTGTCAGGTAAGTACATATTAAGAATAAAGTATTTTACAAAAGAAAGTTAACCGAGCGTGGAGAACCTCGTCCACATTATTTTCGCTGGAGAACAAGAGTCTTTTCTCTAAGGCAAAACAATTCGCTCCCTTCTTCCTGCTTCCACTACAGGCTACAGACGCACCAACTCATATGGAAAACTAGACCAACGAAAATGTTAATTGAGGCTGTGATGGCTTCTTTGCAAAATGAAAAGTGTTCGGGGGAAAGTGATCAAATAAATTCTAGTCTCTCTGTTTTATCACTTTGCTCGTTCAGTTAGTTAAGTGCTTTCATCCAATGTAGGATAGATGCTACGGCATTAAACCGAGGAAAACATTCACACTCCAGCCAACGAGCAAAATCCCACTCAAACTTTTCTATCCATGTACAAAGTTTATCAATTTTACAACGCCTAATGAAAACGGATTCAATCCGTGTGAACATTTTGTTTCACCAGCGATAAAAAATTTAATTCCGATTTCATAAAATTGAACACACTGCAGGCGCACCCAACACGATAAATTTAATATAGGATCCAACAGCCTAGCCAGATTCTCCGCTGGAGGTTTAGTATGAACTTCAATATTTATTTTGAGCTCTGCTCATCCATTTAATCAGAGGAAACTTCAAGAAAGCATTCCCTGTGTAACAGCAACAGCTCAGCCTTTACTCTCTAGAGAATATCTCATTAGACACACAGAACTCGTGTAAAGTCTAGTAAATTTTTTGCAATACTGTTTTACATTCATCGCTTTCTAGACATATTAACATTTAATTTTAAATGCCACCAACGTAAGCCGCTAAATCAAATTAGGCTTTTAAAGAGTCACCTGCTACAGCTGAAAATGAGCAATCACCACAAAACTGATCCGCATCAAAATCAAGTAGGGAGAATCATATTAAAAATGTGTATAGAACGTTTCATCAGTGTCTAGAAAACATCAAGGGTCTTGGAGTGTTGGAGTATTCGGCTCATTCTTTGCAGTACTCCACATGTTTTTCTCTCTAGGATCGTCCGTTCTGTTATCAAAGTTTTAGAGCACGCAAGCTCGTATTTATCTTTCATATTAATTTCAATGTCTGTCTAAAGCATCCCGCTTTTCAAGATTTTTGAGATGTTGTTGGTCCATCATGGCATCATCCCTTTGGAGCTGGCATTCTTTAGTTGTAAGAATCACTTTAATACTATGTAATTAAATCTCGCTAACCAGTCAGCCACTGCTTTTTTATTCATAGACACTTTTGTCAGATTTCACATCATACAAGAAGGGCAGAAGCTGTTTAAAATTAAATTTCCTTTTTGTTTCGCGCTAGTGCACTCATGGAGATTTGAAATGACGCAAGTTGAGCTTTTCTCCTTGGAGATAAGTAAAATACAGTGTAAAAACTATAAAATATGAGTAGGTAGCTAACTCTCTGGCGAGTTTCCCAATTGCCCTAGTCCATCCATCCACTTCATCTGCTAATGTAATGACAAATGCATTCTTTACGTTTGAAAAGTCAGCAGAAACTTTTTCTCCATTTTCTTTGGAAAAGCATACCCCAAAGCGAAATAAATACGCGGTTGGTCTGGGAACAGTAAAATATTAAAATATGTGGATAAGTTTTTACTAGAAAATGACCTCCAAGATGGAACACACGCTGGTCTAATTAAATGATTGGAAATGAGTACAAACTCGCAAAATATTTTGTGCCATTTGTGTAATTTTAGGATGAGACTTTACACTCTGTCCCCTATTCAGATGATGTGGATCATAGAAGCAAAGTTTTGACTATGTGGTTAGTCTTTCTCTCAAAATAATCTTGTTGAGTGCTATCCTCCATAAGAAAAACGGCTTGTTTTCTCCATACCCTTCCAGGAATATCTTGTGTGTGGCTAGGTCCCACATTATGTAAATGTGTTTTCCAAAAAAAAAGTTTAACCAAACCCTACACACAAACACTAACTTTACTCGTTGCGGAGGTGTAAGTTAGTAATTAGAAAATTATGAATAGAAAAATTAAAGAGAACTCCCTCAACTATGTAGTTTATTGGTAGGGATTGTTTAACGGTTAAAATTAGGTTGACTATGTACGAGGAAAAAATATTTTGTTGATGAAAGACTAAAGAAGAAGCTTACTCTACCGAGGATGATGAGGGTTTGACAAGCAAGGCACGTTCTCGTTAAATCACAAATAGCTGGTGTAGTCTAATAGTGTGTCTGAATATATTCCTTTTTATTGCGAGTGAATGTGTAATTCTAAATTTATTTTGAATTCAGTTCCAGTTCCCAATCGACACTAGTCCAACGTGTTTTTCTTTCTACTTCTAGGGCTAAAAAGGACATAGCAGATTTCAGGGAAATGCTCCTGGTCTGTACTCCTTTGATATACTCTTCCCCGTGGAAAATGAGGAGTTGAAGATTGCACAAGCTTCTCTCCCTTAATATGCAATGCTTGTTTGTTCTACGTTTTACTTTGTTATTAAGCTTAAGGGTCGAGTGCTCTCTAACCTGTCTGTAGGAGAAACTACGCTCGGCTATTACTATAACGTAGTTATTAGTCGAGACACAAGCTGACAAAAATGAATAAACTAGTCATCTCCATTCAATAGATCGTCGTCGGAGCAAAATCCACATAAACGCATTTATTTAACTGAAGCAGAGAACCTAGAAAAGGAAAATTTGAGAGGTAACGAATGACAACGTAAATGTACTCAATTTGGTACATTTCAAGCGTACAGTTTAAAAAAATTTATCCTAGATTGTTCACCGTTGGCAAATCTAATACAAAGGAGTAACGCAACACATAAAAAAACGAAAGTATTAGAAAGATCGTCGCCGCATGTCCTACTCCCAGATGTCCTATGCACTTAAGCTACACAAAGAACACGTGTGTACAATGATGGAATACATATTCACCGAAACAAAATGATAAGAGGTTGTGATACTATGTGAAACTATGTGATGTTATTCTGCACGTTTACACAAACCGTTCGCATAAACTCCTACATGCATTAGAGCCATCTCAAATATCTACCCTACACAATATCTAATCTTGTATCTTGTTACTTGCATCGGTATCAGTAAGTGGGCTTGCAGTTACAAAATAGAAATGCAATGTTTCCCTTGATACGATATTATCGAAAGAATGAAAAAAGTAACGCATTTCCTCCAACAAAGAGAATAGGGCTGAGGGGGGAAATAGATTGAAAAAAGTTGCAATTGGGGATCCTAAACAACACCCTGGTAACCATTTTCAGCACGTGTAGAATAACGACCAAGGTCTCTTATTACCAAAGCAAATTAAGATTGAGAAGATTGCAAACTTACAAATTAAAATTTGTCTAAAAAGTTATCTAAAAAGAATTTGCCTAAGAGTCTCCCTCGACTTTAGCAGTATGCTTGGGAAATAACGTAATCAGTACATCTTGATAAAACTCTCCAAATGGAGTTTCTAAGCGTGGCAAATGCTACTACAGAATTTTGTTTTTGTGTCCCATTTCAACAAAAGTTGGGGCGTGCTCCGGGTTCGAAGGTAGGCAACAAAAGTTCACGCTTGAAAAGAACACTTCATGTGTACAAATAGGAGGACATTATTTCCTTTTCGTCTTCACTCAAAGCTTAGATGATGAGAAGTACCATCACCACCATCACATTATTCTGCCGCTTTGGTCTCTTTTCAACAGAACTTTCTAGTATAGGCTCAGTCTCCACAAAGGATTCTTAAATAGGTATAGAAATATGCGTCCGACACTTACACCCTGTAACAATACATACTTATCATGTCCAGAATGCAAAGTGCACAATTTTTGCGAGAGAAAACATCTAGAATACTTCGAAAGAGTTTATGATAGTATTTCTTCCAAGTATCTACGTATATTCTACTAGGGTTTCTTCTTTGGTTCATTCCATTGCATGTAGAATCCAGAAAGGAGATAGATAAAATAAAAATGGCGTGGAGGACAAGCCAGTAGCTAGTTTTTTGTGTTAATGATGTCTGCATCTATGCCTTCCCGTCCTTTTCTTTCTCTCCATATTTGTGTGTAGTCTCTTTCGAACGTTTCAAACAATGGAACCCTATAAGAATAAGAGTGTTCACAAGAGAGCACTACATATAGTAGTTATTCTTATTTACATGAAGAACACTACTCCCATCGTACACTTTTTACTGAAGTTTGCCCCGTGCACTAAGATCGACTAAATGGTCTCGAACACTACTCAAATCCTATCATGAACCATACAGCTCAAGAAAATTTAATACAATTTAGTTTAGCAAAGATTCAGTTATGTCACTTTGTACAACGTAGGCTAAAAGTAATTCAATTGGGTAACACTGATGACTCATGAAAGGGTTCAATTATCTCTTTAGAAAGAAACCCGAGTGTATAGCGAAAGTTACTTGTTGACATGAAGGTAACGAAATAATTCTTTAAGAGTTGTCTCTATTTAAAATGTTATTATTTAATCAATCTTTCCCTAGCCTTGGAAATAGTTTTTGTACAAGTTTTACTAGGGATTATCTACGCCTGGTATCGTTTGATCATTTTTAACTCATGCTTAGTCTGACACGTCGGGAAAATATGGTCTCATGGTACCACAAATTTTTGTACTGTGTCCCTCTTCAAAACTTTTCCAGAGTTTGTATTGGCTTAACTGAAATGACTCAAGTAGAAAAGATAATATTATTACTTGGTTGGAGTGACAACAATGACTTTCTGTTGTTGTTTTTGTGGTGTAGGTGATGTTCCTTTTTTATTTAATCAAATGCTAGATACACTTGCTCTTCTTTCTATTCTATTTTCATATGACAGCTGCTACCCAGTAATTTTCTTTAATTTTCTTACATATCTTGTAAATAATTTTAAACTTATGCTCGATTAAACTAATCAAGACCAAATATAACAATTAACCAGTTTACTTTTTAATTTTACTGTCGTTACGAGAAAGTTTATTTAGCCTAGTGAAAGTTTTTGGTTGGAGCGACACCAGACACATGTTTCACTTCACTTTTAATTAATTCCTCGAACTCTTGGTACTGAATCCGAACTTGCAAATTAAATTATATTGCTGAATCTGTAAGATGCTACTGTTTCACTGTTTGAAAGGTATATAATGTGTAAGGCTTTTGAATAATCTTCCATTTGCACATTTCTTTCACGATGGATTGACTATAGTACACTGAAACATGATGGTTTTACAAGGTGGTAACTTTCTGCATGATTAGTTACCTTAATGTACGATATCGTAAGAGTGTTTACTGATCTTGGGTACATACCCTGTTGAGATTGATATGAAGTCAACCTAAGCATGTCAGCACTTGACACCTATGACTAAATGCAGGTAAAACAATTTTTAAGAAAATGTACGCTCGCAGTCTAATATCACAAACACAACTTCTATTTTCACTTTCCCCTTTCGATCATTTCTCAACGGTGAAAGTTTTCATAGGGTAAGAAAGGAAAATCGTGTAAAGTACTTACTTTCTTACCACAATCAACTTCACCTACTCGTAAAAACCTCGAACGATGTATATTGAAACATTGAAACTGTGATCAAGCTAAAGTCCCTCTTTTACTTCACTACAGTAGTTTTAACTTAACCAGCATGTAGCCTCCCAATCTGAAACGGAATGTAAGATCAAGTTAATCTGTAGAAGAAGATAGCCTCAACAGACTCTCAGAGAAGACGGGGGAATATGAAATGAATAAATAAAAATGTGCCGTATCTCTCCTTCCTTTTGTCTTGTACTTGTGACAGAACTTCAGCAGACGTCTTACAATTTACAATGTACTGTACACTCTGAGCGAGAGAAGAGGTGTGTCTACTTTTACAAGATTAAAGTGTCCGTCGGTCTGTTCATCATATAAGGTTGTCTCCTAGTACTTGTCACTTTATTCTTCAGAAAGAGTTTGTAATTGTGATACATAATCTCTTACAACTTGACACCTTTCATGTTTTCTCTAGGCTTTTGTATTCCCTATGAAAATTTTGAGTAATTTAATCTACCAGTGTAAATACTTTAAGAATGGTATTTCTTGTATTACGGAGGGAATTCTCTTGGCTGAATGTTTGAATGGTATCGGGACTACGGTACAAATT
>JAANSQ010003216.1:0-10450 GCA_036850885.1 Lepidocyrtinus dapeste
GTAAGTTTAACGCAAATGAGTGTCTACATATGAATAGTATCAATGAAAATTGACTAATTCGAATATTTCATTAATTTCATCTTCGTGGGGGTTAATGCCACAAGCATTTGCGTTAGATTTTGATTTACTTAATAGCACATGAAACTATGAACGCTCAGTGTTTCGGATGTTTAGAGTCAAACTAATTAGACTTTAGACTAACAGAGAAACCTTCTATAACTAAAACATCGTATTCAAGTACTCAAACTAAAAGCGAAAGTCAGCTTTCACATTTTTCAATGGAAAGTGGGTAGTGTAGAATTATCAAAAGAGTGGTCGGAGACCTCTTCTGAATTTCTACCGAGTAACTTACAGCAGGAGCTGCTGTTGTCAAAATTTATCATATAGAGCGCAGCAACAAGTACTGCTAATAGTGCTAATAAAGATTATTATAAAATAGAGGAGCATGATTATGATCTTAGGTACTATAGCTCAATAAAATTATTTAAACCAGTTGAAATTTATTTAGATTAAATTAAACGTTGGGTATTATAAGTTTAAGGCTGCGGTGAACAATGCTAAAATTATTATTTTAAAAAAGAAGCTAAATATTTTCACGATTGCTTATACAAAATATCATTACGAAAATCGATGGAAATGGAACGATATTGCAATCATCCTCTGAAGTTCAGCTATTTATTCTTAGAATAATTCTGCTTGTTTTATTTTAAATAATATGAATTGTTGCTACGCTTTCATGGGAATGTTACTAATTCAAGTGCAAAAGTTGTACTGATGAAGTGATTAACTTTAGCATGGAAATTGAATGAGTTACATTGTATGCATTAAACTTTTTTGACAGCCAACACAAAGATAATATNCGCTCTCTACTTGGACTCCCTTCACAGTCTGAAAATCGGACAATTTTACATAGGATTTCAATGCAATAATTTTGTAGCCATCGCAAATATGTTGTCAATTTTAGCATGGTTTAACTCAGTCTTAAAGTGAAATAAGTTGTACTCGTCTGGAGTTGAGAATTAAATATAAAAACCATGCAAAGATCTTCTCTATAAATACAATTCTCTCATGCTATAAATATCGAACGTAAAGTTATTCATTGGACTTCATCAATATTAAAATATATTCAGTCAATAAATCCATAAAAATTATGAATATCTCCGTATGTTTTAACATACTTTGAACAAAATCCTTACCCCGATTTACCTGCATAACAAAGTTTCTGACTTGTAGGACTTTATTGTAAAAACTATTTTAAAACATTCACAAAGCCAAATCCGTGTAGAAATTTATGAATAGGTATAAGTCTACATGATTTTTATGGCGAATTCAGATAGTTTTAACATATTAGTAAGAATCAATGTAATACATAATTCAATAAGTAAAGTCTGAGGAAGTTTGGCAAAAGACCTTGCGACAAAAGTATTTTTAACGAAGCCATTAAATATGTGTACCGAATTTCACGTCTAAATTTTACGTTCCTGTAAAGAGTTATCGCTTGGACTACAGACAGACCAAGAGGTCAGAAATACCAATCTCATACGACATAATCATGGTTGTTAAAAGATTGGAAATGGAAACTCAGTTCATTGATTTCCACAAATAGATTTCCAACTTCTTCAAACTATCGAGCGTTATATTTTATCCGGACCGACGGTAAAGACACCATCGTAAAGTAGACTACCCTAATAGTGTTTAATTTAATTTATTAATTATCTTTCCGGTATCTTCATGCTGAATCGCATTGAAATAAAAATTATATCTTGCATACATAAAACTTGCTCTAATGTGTCCAACATATTTTCATTAAAAATATAGTTTTAAATATACAGGTACAACCCTTACGACTTAAAGCTATTTAAGCTACCTCATAAATTGACGAAGAATCATTTTGAAAACTCAACTGGTTGAGTTAACAGTAAATATAAAGATGGCTCTGAAGGAATCAGAAGTCTTAGCTTTTAAGCTACACTCCCTTTGCTTCTTTTACCTCCCATTTCCGCTGCCTGCGAAATGGAACAAGGATTATACGCATTTAGAGTTGGTAAAACCATTTTGGAAATTAATCCCGTGGGCTGGATTGACTTTCCACACATTTGTAATGGGACTAAGTTGCTGGCTCGCGCTAATCTGGTATGGATTTATAAGGCCACGTCCAGATGTACAAACATTTTATTTAGTTATGCTCGGGGTATTTGGATTCTTGTCCGTTTCGTATCCAGTATCGGTAATTTGTGGAGCGAAAAAACTGAAAATGATAGTTGCGGTTGTAAATGCAGCTTTAAGAGGTTGTGACTATATGGACCAAGGTATGGCAACGAATTTTAATCTATTTTGCTTTTACCATTATTTTTTATTACATTATATAGCATAAAGAAGAAAATATTTATTCTCAGAATGTCGACAGAATCCTTCTAGGGGCATCTTGCGACATATTGGTGCATCCAGAGGAAATACCGGGACCTTACTCCTAACAATGATTCTCCTTGGGGCACCTATAGGAATTATTGGCACTGCTATAGCTGTTTACATAAATCTTGATGTAATGTACTACATTCTTGATGACATACTAATCAACAAGATGCACTGGGACACAACTATAATTGGCCTGGAAGTAGCCGTTAGATCAGCTACGATATTCTGGTCTATGGCAGAGCAGTCCTGGGCTATTACGTATTTTGGCTCGGTTGTATTGATTTTGATTGACAGATTTGAAAAGATCATGAGAATCCTGATACTTCAACCATTTCCTTCTCAAAGCTTTGTAAAGTATTACCGTCAGATTCAACTGAATTATCAGCTCATTCAAACTTTCGTTGAAGTTGTTATTTATTTTCTCCTTCTTATGAGCTTTTGGCTTGAGGTGGGCTGTATTTTTGTGGTGTTGAAAATGACTAAAAATATACCTAGGCTAATTGTATTTATAGCTGGTTTCATGGTCTGTTGTATAGCCGTCGGAAATATTGTCTTCATACCAATTATCTGAACATTGCAGAGAGGCTGTTAGGTATGCGAGTCATTAATATAAAAAGAGCTCAATTCCGATTTGCAAGGGCTAAGTCCAACCGTCTCACCTTGAAAATTAATTTGAAACAATGCAAAGCTCTTCAGCCTATAAACGTACGGTACGGAACGTTCCTATTGTTGTTGTTCCTAAGACTTTGAAGCCGAGTATTTACGCGTGTTTCTTGATCGGTGCTTTAGCGCTTTGCTTTCATTTTCTATTGATGAGAGCTTAGTCCTTTATTGAAAATAAATTTTTACGAAATTAGTTAATGTCACAGGGAAATGTCAAACATGTTAGCACTTAGCAGTAGTATAAGCTAAAATACGATAAGTCAGGCTACTTTAAAAAATTTTATGGAAATTTTATTCGATACTTGAAGCAGCTACTCTCAACATTTGCTACTCCCTGACTTGACTACATAGATGACTTTGGTATTCGATTGAAGCCATTCCATACTCTATCAAATGGCTTATTGGTAAACTGAACAAGTTCGCCGAAATGAGAATAATTAATTGTTTTAGGGAAAAATGAGAATAAAATTCTTTCCTCTTAGCATCTTCATGGTTTATAAATAAAATCAAGTTTTTTTCCCTAGTCCTTAGTTAATTGTTAGCAAGATGCATGTTAACGCAATGTTTGCTCAGAATTTTAGATATTTGGGAGGCTACACAACTTCTTTTGGCGACTAATCAGTTTTCACTTAAGCAAACGAATGATTAAAAATGCTAATTACTTAAATGCATTAAGGACTGGAAGAAAGAGTCGCCTCATTGCGAAAGATTGATTTGATAATGTTGGTTTGCTCATAATGATGAAGTAAAATTTAATTTTGTTACATTTATTTCCGATTGGTCAGTCCATATCAATTTTAAATTTTTTCATAATAATCAATAATAATGTATTCAATGAAACTATAGGTATATAGGTTGTCAATTACATATCGTACAATATATTCTCTTCTCTTCAATGTAGTTAATAATACATTTTCAATACACAATTTATACGACAAAACTCTTCATCTGCTTGGTAAACTATAAATAAAATTGATTTTGTCTATGTACATAATGTGTTTTAAATACAGGAGATATTTTTAACGATCCTTGAAACATTCCCTCTCCATTTTAGATCCATCTCAGACTAGTATGAATCAAGTGGTGGATTGTTTAAAAACGTCAAGTACACAATTAAATAGAAAAAACTAATTATCGTTTTTTTTTGTACGGACCAAAATAAAGTGCGATATATTAAAATCTCAGACTAGTATGAATCAAGTGGATTGTTTAAGAACGTCAAGTACACAATTAAATAGAAAAAACTAATTATGGTTTTTTTTTGTACGGACCAAAATAAAGTGCGATATATTAATGGAGATTTGTCCTGCAGGTATTTTCGGTGTCACTGATTGTTATGTATTGTCATCTAAACCCGCGACTATCTTGAACGGTTGGGTCTGCTCAATGATGTTTGCTATGTTTAACCAATCAAATCATCATCAACCATACCAATTTAATGGCATACATAGTTCATGTCAATTGCGCAAGTTAAACTTTGTCTAGTCGTTAAATCCCAATCATAGAAACCATTAAAATGGAATCTTACCTTTAACAAATCGTTCAGTTCAATTTGACAGGTTTAAACGCATGGAAAATATATAAGTAGGGAACAGAATTGCGTAATTAACTTAAAACACAATTACTTGATTGCATGTTAGGCTGGATACTTTATCTATGCATGTATGCTAAACCTTCTTCATTACAATACACGTCTCTTATCATTTCACGGTAATAAATCATAATAGAAAAAATTTTCATATACGAGAGATTATAAAGTAGAAGCAGTGTAGCGCAACTTTCTCTTTTAAACTCTATAATAATGACAAAAGGAAGAACCAGGTACCTTAAAATTTCTAAAGGTGTTTTAGCAAAACCTTTGGGTTATCTATAGACATATGGAGTATCAGTTTTGCTTGCAACAGTAGCTATTTATATAGTTTAAGTCGTACACTACTAATTTACTTTCTGTTAATAATTCTACTTTACTATTAAGTATACTTAAAATCTGTTCTAGGGTCTATCATATAATTTACTATTTAATAAATTGTTTGATATTATACTGATAGTAATGCCTCAAGGAAATTAGGGAATGTACATTTTCGGGATATAAGTGAAAGCATAATAAACTTTTGATACTTTTGATATACTTACATTTAGTATTTTTACAAAGGAAAAATACTTACTGATTGATAACTTAAATAAAATTCCTTCTAAAGTTTAATATTACCCCATAATATATTATATTTCCACAAAACAATTCCTAAACCTAAATTAGAATGACAGTCCACATAAATTTTAATATTACTCTAGATTTGTAATGTTATCGACTTACTTGCATATCTCAGTCACATTTAATGTTATTTGAAAATGCTGTCTAATCAAGTTACCTTTAGGAAAATAAGCGTACATCCCTATGCATACCACTACAATTGACATGTTTTAAAATGCAAAATATTTCATTCAAAAACTGATCAAAGTATGTACAATGAACCAAGCGGTAGACTATGTGAAAAAGAGAGCACTTTCACTCGTCACAATTTCATCCTTACATGTTTAATACTTTGCAAGAAGATGCATTTACAAGGTAAAATTATGTGAAATATACCAAGCAATTAAAAAACATCCGTTCATTCGAGAAGAATCAATCGATAAATGTTGATAATGATAAGTATGATACGTTTTAAAGTTAAGTTTACTCATACATCATGCATACAACCCTTCTTACCAATTTTCTTATCATTGTTACATTTACACCTCGTATTATCACATTCACATGTCTATCTAGCTTAAACAATTTTTAATTTTACTAGCATTCCAAACAAAACACTGTACACAAAAATATCTGCGGTGGAGATAGAAAGGTAGACACTTCAAAAGAAACTATTTTTTACCAGTATTTCTATTTGTAATTTATTCTTTCCTCTTTCCTCCTCTCGTGGATAGTTTTATCTTTGTCGTCAAAAAATATGATTACTGTTGACAAAGTTTTTTCTTGTATACTTTTAGTACTTTGAACGAATAAATTCATGCTTTTCGAGATTTTTTTACTTCCTGTTCAGTATTTTTCAAAGAAAGGAAATCTCCGATCTAATTTTGGATTTCAGCCTGAATCAGTTTTTTTGTTATGAATGATCTTCTGATTTTAGGGAATTTCTTCAATTCAAATATTCAAATCAATTTTAAATTTTCCAATGTAAACAAAATTATATAAAATTATTCTTTACTTTACTTTTTAAATGCAAAAACATGATGTTACATAACAATTTGGGTTCGTCCTAAAGTGTTGAATTAAAGATAATACTTTACATAGTTTACATAAATGAAACTCTTGAATGAGAAACTGAGTGTTAGTCAATTGGAAAATGTTTGTCGTCTGTTATCTCTTAAGCCTTCTTGCGATCTTCATGCGCCTTCTTGACAACTGCTAACTTTGAGTGAGGATCTGTTACAGGTAAGTTTACATAAGGAGCATCTCTTGTCCCATGAAGCATTAGCGTCCACTCTTTTAACCACCCTGTTTGAGGCTTGTCACCAGCAAAACGTACCTAAAATTACAAGAGTTATAATTAGATTCACCTGAAAGCAATAAGCTATTGTATAAAACGGAAATTGTCACTCTTTTATGTATTTATTTATGTATATTTATCCACTTAAGTAGAAGTTTTGTAGAAAGAAAGACAAACTTCATTCTTGGAAAATAAAATTGGCAGAATAAAGGTACTTTTGGATGGAAATTTTGTTTGTGAGCATGTCAAAATGTCAGTTTAAATAAACGGAAGAAAGGACAAAAGTCTTTATAAAAAGATTGCTGATTTACCTCCAAGGTCCATACTCCCCTTGGATACTCTCCCCATGTGTGGGTAGTCATAAATGGCCATTTTACGAACCCATCATGCCTGTCATCATCGTTCGGCCTTCGACTTAGAATCATTGATCTGTAATAAAAAGGTTGACGTTGGTGTCGTTTTAAATCACGTGTAGCATATGTCATCGTACAGTATACAGTTGCTTTTGTTCTTTGTTCAACATAAAAGAAAACATTTCAAGCACTCATAATTCCCTACGGTGCCATTAGTTATTTATGGTAGAATGTTTTGCTCGCAATAGTTAGAGCACTTATTTTGATTAGGTAAAGTTGTAGTAATGAGCATAGAGGCTTCCCACGCCCAATTACTGGAAATACCTTGGAGTCCAGCTCGTGTAATATGTTAGATTTTTTGGTTTATAAACCATACTTTATAAGCAGGAGGACGTAATATTTTTTAAATATCAGGGAATTAAATGGAAACGTATGAACTACTTGAGTCATGCTATTCCATGGTTCTTTTTCTTACCGAGTTCCCATTGGCGAAGTCAAGTAAATGTTAGTGTCCCCACGGCGTGTCGAGTTCAACGTTACAACAGCTTGTACATGTTCCAAATAATTGACTTCTGTATCCGTCCCTTGGCACGCTTTTGTGTCCAGTTTTAAAACGAGGGTACCACGGCCAGGAATTCGCCT
Source organism: Lepidocyrtinus dapeste (assembly GCA_036850885.1). NCBI lineage: Eukaryota > Metazoa > Arthropoda > Collembola > Entomobryomorpha > Entomobryidae > Lepidocyrtinus > Lepidocyrtinus dapeste. The sequence goes on from JAANSQ010003216.1 coordinate 7,562, forward strand.
ATGCCACAAAAGAGAAACTCATTTTTAACAAGCCTTTCTTCTTCGTATCTCATATCTCCTTACAAACTTGCTTGTTTCCATTTGACATTTCCCTTGGAAAGAGGAAACCTTCTCAGGAACCAAAATATGAGTTTGTAATTTCAGAAAAGCGAAATTCGAGGAGACATGAGTTTTACGAATGTCAATGCAATGGAACATTTGAAAGGATTGTACTTTCAGCAAAACTTCCTTTCACTTTTATCTTGAGTTGGCCCAGAGAATTTGGTACTTACCGTGCTTCCTTTACGCTTCCACCATCACAGTGATATCTTGCAGGGACAGTCTTCCACTCCTTTGAAAGAGCGACCATTGCTCCCGCATCCAATACACCAAAGCCAAATAGATGATTAAATTCCAACCCGACTCCGTTCATTGTCCAATGGAAGCGTCCCTTTGCATCAAATAGGGAGTTTCGCTTTGACGTCAAGACGGTCAAATGTTGAATATCCCTCCATGTTAATGAAGGACTAAAAATAAAAGCAGACCATTGTATACAGCTTCCAATATGCAAACGTTTCGTTGAATTAATATCATTTCACCGTTTATAAACGTTAATAATAAGTTGCAAAGAAAAAACTCAAAATTACTTACTTGGCTTCCAAGGCTAGAGCAAACACCCCTGCGGCTTCTGGAGCTGCCGCTGACGTTCCAGAATGACTCCTAGTACACATTCCATAAAGGTCGGTAGTCGCCTGAGTGTTGTCACCGAAACGAAACAGTCATAAAGGTGAGCACGGGTTTATCAAGGAAAGTCACATTAATAGGACAAAAGAAAGAAATAACAATTTAACACACCAATTCCCACCTCTTCCATTTTCATTAGAACATTAACTTTGTAATAGGTTTTCGCTCTGCTTTCTGTAATCTTCCTTTCATACTCGAGCTAACATCCAGTTTTCTACCTGAGTTTCTCCGTAAATTACTTTTACTGAAAACATTGGTTTTGAATGAATTCCTAAAAGCTCCTTTTTTCCTTAGCTTCCATGAAGCTTTTACTTTCTCTTCGCGCTAACTTCATCCTCATAGACTTATGAATAATGTACAAAAACGCCTTATCCATTTTTCACTGTTATAACTGTAAAGCTTACCACTCCAGTATTAGGATCTTTAGCACCGTTGCTGAAAGTAGATGCAAGAGTGGATGAGCAAGACTCATCGTAATGGGCATTTTCCCCGTCGTTAATGGCTGAATTAATGGAGACGGTCCACATTGAAGCAGCATATCCATCGCAATTACAGTCATCATCTTCCCCACCATCTCCACTAGCCCATACATAAATGTTTCCGAGTCCATTACGCCCCTGAAAAAAATTGAGAAGAGTATATTGTACAAATTACACCTAGATTGCATATCCTCGAACGATGATGGTTCTCTCATATACATTCTACGATGGTGGAATTTGTAGCAATAACTTTTAGGGTTTAATCACTTAAGACTCGATTTTAGCGAACAAGCAGGAGAAACGGTGTAGGATGTAACCAAATTTTTATCGCTTCACTAGATCAAAGAACCATGTAGGGAAAACAAAATACTTAACGGCACCTGTGAGTCTGTGAACTACTAGCAGAAAATGGTCTTTGGTCTTTCTTAATTGAGTGGATGCTGAGCAGGTGTGCGGGAGATCGTTGGTGTATTAATCAAGTCATTTTTTTTATTTTCGACGAAGAGAGAACTTTTACTTTCTACCAGTTCGTACAAAAATATCTCGTTACTAAATTACTAACTCTCTACAAAATGTAAAGTTCAAAACCTCATTAACACCACGAACAATAGCTCTCATGGTGGCGTTTCTAGGACCATCTACAGTTTTCCCGTCATCAGTGGGACCCCATGATGCACTATAGATGTCAATCAGGTTTGGCTCGTGTCCCATTGAGTTTGCCTCGATCAAGTCTGTCATGTACGGTTGATCCAACATTCGAATACCTGGAAAAAAAGTTGAAATACATTTATTGCCGGACCCAGCTGGAGTTTTGCTCAACTAGTACACTCAAACTTTGTAAACTTGGTAGCGATTCCATAATTTAAGCGTTTTATATCAAAACTTTTCGAAGCTGGTTTCTGAACTTTTGGTATCAGAAGTTTAGTTTATGATCCAATGACGCATTAAATTAAAGTAATGGCCTATTCAACCGATAAAACTTGAAGCGAAGAAAGTATAAAGAAAAGTCAAACTTTTCCAAACTAATAGAAGACGAATTCAATGCAAAACATAGCTGAAATAAAGTTTAATAGTTCACTCCATAATTTGCTCTAGCAGTGCATTAAATCGCCAATTTACATATTCAAGAATCGAAAAACAAACTTTAATAAATTCAAATCAAAAATATAAAAAAAATTAAGAATTTTCGAAAAAAAAAACAAACATGAGTACAGCAAAGGGGTTATCCAAACAGAATAAAAGCTTGATGAATGCATTAGCGAAGTTTTTACTGCCAAAAAATTACAGTTCAAACTCTTAGCATGAAATGGATTAATAGATTGGCTTACTTCATATAAAACATTCATGGGGTAAACTGAATTTGCTTTAAATCTTTAAAAAAATTTCAAACTTTCTGCCCTAGTCTGAATAAGCTTTTCCAAGTAATCTAGCAACGCCTACACATGAAACATAATACAGTAACTGCATCAATGATATTTGGATTACATTAAGCTTTATTTAAAGTTATTGCAAAATTATTTTGCACGGGTGAAGTCATTTATATTGTTTGACACAGTAGATGAATGTGCAATGTGGGTTGTATATTTAAGTATACAAAGTCTTATCGCATTTCACTGTTTGTTTGTTCTCAAGACTTTACACGTTTTTTTCCTTACTTGTCGGGTATTCCAGAACTTTAAATATATCC
>JAANSQ010003217.1:0-10449 GCA_036850885.1 Lepidocyrtinus dapeste
TTTCATATCTCAGCGAAGCTATGTATCTATCTGCTTTACAGCATTTATTACATAAGGGGAAGCTAAGTATTGATATTGCCACGTCCGTTTGCCCCTCTTGTTGCACTATAAGTCTCGAATACATGAACTGATTGAGTTCAAATTTGGTTTATGAGTGGTTGGAAACATGAAGAGTAACTGTTTAGTATTTGGGCCTTACCGGTCACCGCATGAGATCAAGGGTCAAGAGTGAATGTGTTTTTCATATGACAACCTATGGATTGTGATATCTCATTGGATTGGCTCTTGATAATGAATTATCTAACAATTTACCTCTTTAGGTCAACCTTTGAGGCAATAGGAACTAATAAAGGTTTTAATCCTTTTGAATAGGAATTTCAGCAAACATCTAACAGAAGCTGAACTTAGTCAAAAACATTTGCAAATTTGCTTGCGTAGTAATACCATGGATGAATAATACTGTACTGTAGTTGTATTTCCCCTTGTTAACCATTTCTTCATATTTTGTAAATGTACTTAATCTTCTTAACGCAGTTCATAATGTTTGTCTTGCCATTAGGCAAATTCTACCGCAAACCTCGCCCTTATAATATTGCCCTCTTATCGTCTTTTTCCCATAATTCTTTCAGGATTGTTTACTTCCAAGCGTTAATCTAACCCTTTGATCCAGTTAAGGTCTTGTGACCACATTTTTGCAAAGCTTCGTCTTTGACAGCATTAGCAGCTATTATTAAGTTTTATCAATTTGCGTCCGGTTGAGGCATATTTTACGTAACGTTGGTGCGTTGCAATTTTATTCTGCTTACATTTCCTTTTCCTGGATGTTCACCCCGGCATCGTGCACTTTTCGGAATATGATACAACGAAAGAGAAAATTTACGGTAAGCATTCTTCTCTAAAAGTCTGTAATCCAAAAAATCTATAAGAAACTTTTAAATGCATTGCATTCGTCATCAATAATATCACTTTTCTACTACTTTCGGTGGCTAGTTGATAGAAAAAGCTGGACATCTGTTTATATTCACACCGTCATCATCTCATACTTTTGCCACCCCGATAACCACCACCGACCTTTTTTTATATTTTATTTGTGTGGTCTACCAGAATGGCCAACTATCCCAACATGAGATATCCTGCAATACACCCTTCTGCAGTATAGTCTTCCGTAGGAGTAAAAATGCGTAAGCTATTTATTTCCCATGATGATAAAAACGAGAAAAAAATAGAATAGAATGTGGATTACTATTGCAGCTGGATTCTCCAGAGAAAATTGAGTAACTTCCGCAAGGTCATTTTCACCACCATGGAAAAAATGTAGCGGTACAACGTGGTCATTATATATTGACTTTGCCACGCAATGCACTTTGGATTGCAGACACATTTTTATGAAAATAATTGCCTGGGTTCTATACACACCCAAACGGCCGGAGTAACTTTTAGGAAAACGTACGTGAACTTTATTGATATTTTTTTTAAGTACACGGAAACTTCGATGCTCACTTTGCTCTAAGGTGAAAGCAAAAAGTTGATGAAGAAAATTGCGCGGTGTTTTTTCATTGTTTACCCTCTCATACATATTCACCGCGGCCACCACCATCATCATCTTACTTCTCCAGCTGAATTATTCATACATGAAATAGAAGCGGGAGGGTAAGCATAAGTAACGTAGTTTACCGGTAGATTTTTATGTCATTTTTATTATTCCTTTTAAAAGTAAATTCGTATTACAAGGACTGTCCCTGAAAACGGAAGGCGAAGGCATATAGGGGTATCATATAGTTTCCCTAAATTGCTATTATTATATGTGGTATTATTACTATTAGCAAATATCGTATGCATTCGCCTTGCACCTTACTCATTCAGGCATTCCTCAGTAGCCGAGAGAAGCATTAGGGAATAAACAGCTCTAAAAATCCCACGAAGCACCATCAGCCCTTTCTTTTATCATGATTGCAATCATCAGCTTTCTCGACTATGCAAACCCACAAAATAATAATTTTCCGTTGTACGCACGTAATAACAAATGTGGGTAACGGAAATTCTGGGCAAATACCGTTGCGTGATCTGATAGTGATTCGAGCAAGAGTGTTTACTTTATGGAACACACCCATAAAACTGATCACTACTGATAGCTTCACTTTCGATCCCTGATTTTCACGCATTTTTCCGGAATAGGATTACGGAAGAAAATCCTCGAAATTCATTTGTTTCTCCCTAGTTTCGATTCCGATCTTAATGATACTCGTAGTCGTAGTGTAAAGGTAGACAGACTACTACGAAAAATTATCTGCTCTGAAGTATTCTATGGCAACATAAGAATTCCAGCAGAATGAATGTTATACATACATTAATCTCTCACATTATATGAATAAACAAGATTGTTCTGAAACCAGCCAACCAACCCTTGCTTCACTTTTGCTGACGTTTTATCATAGGTGTACTTATATTTCGTTGAAGTTTCTTGTTCAGTCTGTTTACAAGTTCAACATCTGCTTATGTTTTGACTGGTAATGCTTTTTTAGGCGGGGGATTTTTGAAACCAGAGAAAATTTTACGAGCAGACGAAATAACTAGGGTGCATATGGTTCCATAAACCGAACGTGCTTTCCCTTACCGTCCATGTAGACTATAAAGCTCATTGCTCCATTGTGGCTTTTCCTTCCTCTACAAACTTTTTAAACATAAAATTTCCTACAAATGATGAATAGCTTGCAATTAGTTGGCCGTCGTCGTCGTCATCAAGCTGGCTTATGGCCTCCCGTACTAAAATAAGATTCATGTGTTTTTCCAGAAAAAAAACTATTTCGTACGCAGTACGCACGTAGTAATATATTCCCTTTTTGATCTTCTAAACCCTGTCCGGAAGAAAATTTCTAATTTAATAAATTCATATGTACTGCTTATGTTGCAATGCGGCTTTATTTTAATATTATCCTTAATTTTTTACGTGCATTATCTTCAGCAAAATTTCAAAAATTGAAGCGAATAAGCCACTTTGCTAGGATGATCCTAATTCCAAAGAGAGTGTGATACAATATTAGATTGCATAGGAAACGCAAAGTTTCATTGTCGCTTGGAGGATCACATCACATGTATTGTTACCATTTTCCTGGAAAGAGCCAAAGCCTATGCCGCAAACTATGGTAAAACTACTCATGTTGGTTTCCGTTTCACCCTTTTCCTTATCTCTCACTTCCCCACCCGTCGCTCAAGTATCTAGAATCTAGACACAAAACGAGTAAACTAACTCTGTTCCCCCTTGGAACAAGAAAACTAGCTTTTAGAATCCATACTGCCAAGTTTTGTTTTTGCTAACGACGAGCGTAAAATTGTACGGAAGGAAAGTCTACAGAGAAATAAAGTATCAAGTTTGCGCCTCTCTCTGTGTTTATGTCAACTCAAAAACTTTTCCTTGACATTGGTACACAGTAAATATTGGATCTCAAAACTTGTGAAATACGGTGGACCATGATTCATTTGAAACTTCTAGTTTAAGACATGCAGACCTAATCCCTTGAAATTTTTTACAATTTCTGTAAGGTATTTTTTCATATCATAATTTATATAGGATTTTGTTAGTTTAAATTTATGTTAAAGTATTCCCACGGTTAAAGGAAAATGTACTAGCTTAGTAGATTTTTGGGTAAATTTTAGGAATGTGTGACAGAATTTTTATAGATTAGCTAATCCCCCTAGGTTTACAGGGTAAAGTGTAAAGTAGATGTAAATTCAGGTAACGTGACCAAACGTGTCTTTTTATTTTGCTTTTCATTCATCCATTCATTCATAAAATACTTTAGGGGCATGCAAAGGTGACGGCTGGTTTACAACGGGCCACACCACACACACCAACCCTCAACCACACAAAAGCAACTACTTACTCCTTTCTAAGATCATAATCCTCCCGGTGGTGGCTTCCGTCATTCTCTGTCGCCGAAAAACGCACCCATGAATGCCACAGACCGCAGTCTACAAGACATTCGCTTTTCTTTTGTTTCTCAAGATTTTCTTTACTACAGAGACACAATTCCCTTTTCTTTCTAAATAACCAACTCATTCTTCTTCCCTCAATCTTGTCTTGCTGTTTTCCCTTCGGGCCTTTCACTTTTTACTTCTCTCTACTTCGTGAATATTCAGGAGTTCTTTGTCTACTAGTAAAACGTGTCCATACATCTTTTCCCGATTTTACTTGTTTAATTTCTCCCTACATTCAGTAGATCAAGATCCAGGTAGGATAGTCATGTAATCTAAACGGCTGTTTTCATACTTACTGAAACTAAACTACCTATATTTGTAGAATCAAGTAGAATTCTTTCAGGATACCCCTGAATCCGTTATATTTGGAATTATCTTTCGTTTTTAGTCTCCTTGTGTTAACATTGATAAGAGTTGGGTTACATGAGAAAATCACCGATCATGTCAATGCAGAAAGTGAACAAATACTTGAAAATATTTGTTCGCCCTTCTGTTTCCACTTTATAAGATACTTGTAGAAATGGAAGTGACCTTGTTCCAAGCAAATAAAACATGCATATTTCCACACCCTAATTTTGGTATGTACTTCATGCTGTAAAAGTAAAATATGAAATCAATTTTAGCATGTTGGAAATTTTAAAAGCTAGGAGCTTATTGTAAATTGTTTTGATTCCTTTTGAGGGAAATATCTACTCTTCTGCTTGTTCATTTTCATTCGTTTTCTTCACTTCAGCTCCTCGACAGACAGTGCGTTAGGTTAGTACATGGACAAAGATGTATCAAACGTACAAAAAGCTAGATAAATAATAACACTGGGACCACTCAAATCCCTTTGCATTTTTATCCTCGTTGGTTGAACCAACCTTGATAAAAAAAAACCGTACCTTTGACTGCAAAAATAGGTATGTATATCCCTTTAATATGTATTTTTCTAGTTCAAAATCTTCAAAAAAAACCTTTACTGTAGAATAAATGCAGTGATTTCTTCCAGAAATACAAATCTATCGCGGGGAGTAAAGACAAGTCTTAGAGTTGTTATTTTCGCTTTGAAGAAATATTTTTGGATTCGCTTTTGTTGCGATAACTTTTAAATGATAAAGTTTGCGATTCACCTCCAAAGACTCATTGACCATGAACTTTCCTGCACTTGTATTCCACTTTATCCTCAATTTTAAGGGGCAAAGCAAACAATATTTCCAAAACACAGCAACATTTGCTCTCTCAGCATCACGCTTTCTCCCATACATCATTTATGATTTCAAAGAAGAAAAACAACAAAAATAAAAAAGGAAATAAGCTCTTGGGAGTCTACAAAGAGGACATTGATCTTGCCATTATTCTTTATCTGCATCTTCAGGGTTACATTTTTATTTACGCGTACATTTTAACCTATAAAGTAGCCACCTCTTCCAAATAAAAAACTCCTGCGCGTTTTTCCTCCATAATCTCATCATTGATCCAGTTATCCGTTAGGCTAACTATATTTCACTCACAAAGTATGTGATTCTATATACCATATAAGGTTTAAATAAAAATAGGCAAATACTTTTTAAGGCATTGAGCTTCTTTACCAGCTGATTTTTATTTTACCGAGAAACTTCTTGTATTCTTTAAACAGATCATATTCACACGTCCACATGCATTATGCAACTATAGTTACCCTCCTCTCGTAAATTTATGATCTGCATTGCAATAACATGAGAGGATAATCATAATCATCCTTACACCGTTGTAAACGCTCCATACTGAGCGAGAATCGGATAGAAAAGGAAAAAGTTCTACATTTACTTAAATTCCTCCCATTTTCTTTACACAAGTTTTGGTACATATACCGGGGATTGTGGGTTTACATCATGAGAAAAAACCAAGAGGGAATGAGTGAATGAGTGATGATGATAGAAACGATATGCATCCCACATTCCCATCATGTTCTCAGGCTCCAAGGCTTTCTTTCCTTCTCACCTTTTTTCTTGCATTTCGTCTCTCGAATAAAATAATGTATCTTTTTTTCCTCGACGGACGGACTGACAAGTAAAGAGCCCAAGAGTGCATCTATTCATTCATGAGTCTGAGCAAAAAGGAATAGCGTTTTTGGATTGCATCACTAAAAACTAAATATATATTTTTGGCATTGTTTGTGAACCTATCCCCCAACAAAGAAAGAAGAGATTCCCTTGGTATAATAAGGAACAAATAAAGAAAACGACGAAGCCATTATTTTTTTCTGAACAACACGGGACAACTGCAGCATTGAGCTTATGCTTTTAGGGGACAAGGTCGTTACCAATATATTTTACTCAGCCAAACAACTTGCCAAGGTTCAGCACATTTTCTTTGCTTTTATGCACTGCACTAGATCATAATCATCATTACATTTTTCATATTTAAGTAAGTCACAGACCATCTACAGACCGGCTCATTTCGCCCGCAGATTTAAAAGCCTGTTTTATTCCTCCCTCGTTTTTTTGCCTACTTAAAAGTGCATTTCTCTCTTACAGTGTGGTACGAGATGCAATATTTTTCCTCATATGGGATGAAACCTTGATTGAGTCAACTAAACAAGACTTCCGGTTTTTATTTTCACCAGATGTACTTTCTTCCAGAAATATAATAATTTAGTTGAATAAAGGTAATAAATCGTGCCGTCTGACTTTTAGTCTAGTGGAGACGTTATTGCGTACCTAAACCCCACACCGAAAGACATTAGAAGAGTAGCAAAGCTTGGCGATGAACAAAAAGTATGCGAGCGAGCGTCTCCAGTAAAGTAGGATGAAGCTGTTGTAGTTGTGGTGGCGAATAAATAAATCGTGACAGAGAGACCAAGCGTTCACTTTATTGGCTCTTATTGTAACTCCATCACCATCCATTTCCCTGCTACATCTCCTGCCTAAAGTTATCCCTTGACTCCAGATTTTGTGCGTATCGATAAATTGGACGAGGATGAAAGCAACTGCATTAAATACTGCAGCTTCCAAAGAAATTCCAGAAGGGGCAAAAATGTAAAGGTGCAGTTTGCACTAGCGGTATTGATGAAAACGGGAACAAATATATAGGAAACAATGTTTGTGTTTTCGCTTCACCCATATGCACCATATAGAAAAGACACAATACAATGGGAAATGATACTGAACTTGAACAGAGTAAAAGGACACATTTTATCGTTTCAGACTTCTTTCTTCGAAAACGAAATTTTGTGTGCAGGGCCATTGAAGCAGTAAAGGAGACGAAGGGTGTCCAAGTTAGAACAAAAGAAGAAGTTTGGGGGCAATTACGTGCTTCTCTCGTACACAGAGGTGACCATCTTTAATTGGAGAATAGAAAGTAAAAACAAAGAATACTAGAGATACCCTATCTCTAGATCGAGATAGACGACGTGCCACTAGGATTCCAACTTTGTGTTTGCACTTTCTAACTTGTTGGCTTTTTGAGGCGAGAGCGAGGTGATTATAATGCTTGGAGAAAACCCGAAATAAACAAAAAACTTGTTTGATATAGAAAAAGGAAAATACATTGGATACTTTAGTATTATTAGAGTGGAATGCAAGGAGTGGGGAAAACACAGAAAAAGTTATCTCATTTTGAAACGTTCCTTCGAACAACTTGGAACACAGGAATGGGGGATTACCACGTCTTGTGCCACTTTTGCCATTAACGCGATTTTCTAGGGCTGGTTTCTTTTTGTGGGACGCTGAGAAAGTAATTGCTGGAATAACGAGCTTATTCTACTCCTTTAATGCATGTAGCGCATCCATTAAAACATGCTAATTTTTATTGGCCTTGCAGAAGCAAAGGAAAAATGACAAAGAATTCATTAGGGATCTATTATCATAGGCACACTATTACCCCACCCCGGCTCAAGGTGTAATTGACACTGGGACTACTTTTCCATGAAATGGTACCTTCAAAATTACAACCATTTTATGATCTGGGCCGTAGGTTCTCATCCAATTGATTAAATCAGCTTAAGGTTATGGGAAATATAATTGGATTCTTTAGCTGAATCCAACTACTGTGAGAGAATGTGAATGACTTACATATATGAACCTAAGTATGAATGCATACATAAGGCATATAATTTAGAAATGAAAAGATGGGAATTTGAAAATTTGAATTTATGAAAAATTATGTAGTTCGTAATTACAAACACTTTGCTTTTCGCGTTGAGCAAGGTAGTGACACCTCAGTCTGAATATCGATTCCCATTTTAAGGGCTTTATGATTATTGCATGGAGAAATGATCGTAAATTTTAGGGAAAAGTGATCATCACGAGGATCGAAAAGGTTTGAGATTTCCCAACGGAACAATATCTCAATTTCTCTCCAATGTTTTCGTTTTTTACATGCTAAGCCTAACCTATTGTTTGAAAGGTAGGAGTAGAATTCTTATGCGGCTCCAACGCTTCATACTTGTCGTTTTCCAGACAATATTATTTGAACAACCGGGTTTATTTTTCCAGAAATAATATTTCAGGAGGTATCATTCATTAATTTTATCGTTTAAACCAGGTATGTCTTAGTTGCATAAGTTACGTAATGCCGCAAATTCAAAAACGGAGCTTTCTCTGGAAATAAATTCTACAACGGTACATGCTGTCGATCAGCAACAGCAAATAGAAATTATTCATTCGTTATTTGTCAACGCACTACGTTTTTTATTTCCGTAACTTTCCGGTTACCGTAATTATGTATATCTAATATCAGCAATACATGCAGTGATAAGTTTATTTATTTGTAATCCGTGAAATGGGTTACGCGCTATTGCACGCGCCAAATGTTGAATCCTTTGAGAAGTGCAAACATTTTCAATAGACGTTTCAGTAGTTGCAATGTAAGTGAACAAGAAATCAATGCTTTTACTCAGGATTTCTTCTGTCCTGAGTGAAAACTACAGTTATATGTATTTCTGGAAAGAATTGTCTTTTCGCAAAGTTTAACTGTGGGTTTAGTTCAGGCGGAATTGGGATTGAAAGTAGTATTAGGTTTAACCAGAATTTATGGTTGACTTTACGAACCTTGTATTACTCCGGTGGCAATAATTTTTCCTTACTTGCTTACTTCGTATGACAAGTGTAATGGAAAAATATCTTGGTTACTTTCTCTTACCCTTAACAATTTGTTCGTTGTTAAAGGTATATGTGGTGTTTTACTCTCTCGTATTATTTTACACTACAATGATGTGGTTCTACTTATACATGCAAAAATGTATGGAAACCCATTCGTACCATCATTTTAATTCCTTTCCAGTCAATGCTAATTCTTTCAGCCGTTCAGACTTGTCCATCCGCCCCTGCTTCCGTTACGTTTACTTATTCCCATAACTTCACTTACAGAAGCGTGGACAGAGGGGTAACAAAAATAAAACTTTTCGAATAGAAAACAATACAAAAAAAAGTTCGTTGCGTAAGAAGATGTGAGGCAATAACGGTAGTAGAAGTAGTTCTCGCGGTAAAAGTAATAGCGGTACAAAAAAAAACTATTTTTGTAAAGAAAAGTGGTGCCAAAAACAACGAGACACGACCACAACGACCAATTTTATCAGAACAAGAACAGTAAAAATATCTTGAAAAGAGGGCCGCTCTTCTATTGAACAGTGTTATCATGACTGTCCTTTCAAATAACCTAAAAGAAATGGCGGCCATAACCGCGGCTGTAGAAAACATAACGTTTTTCTTGAAACTTTTCGTCGTTGGTTTATTATTATTGCTATTATTATTATAATGTAGTCATCGTGATCATCCCGGGCTTATAGTCTACCCCTTGTTCTATTGTACTCGGTCTTTCAGCTTCTTTTTTAATTCTTTCTAGAGTTCAGCTACACTTCTCTTAAAGAAAGAGATACTTTTACAGTTACAATAGCAACAGATCCATTATGCGAGTTCAACAATGTTAATATTGTTATTGCGGCACCACTTCGACGCATGCTAAACCAAAGTGTGCATGAAAAATGAATGCTGCGTGGAACAAAACTTTATAACAAATACCTTTTCAAATACAACACAACGATGCATAAAAATTTGTCATCGGCAAGAAAAGAGCAACAATACTTGAGATCTTTCTTTTTCTCATTCAAAGTATTTTTGCACAGCGTATAATATGCGCGCATATATGTATGTATGTTGTTTTTTCTAAAATTTATATAATTCTACGTTGATTTGTATGCAATACCATATATGCAATCAGAATTATAATTTGTTCAATTTATCATTCTGCAACTCCATAAAATAAATGTCTGGCTTGAGACATGCATATAGTACGTCCGCATTTACGTTCATCCCAACCTGTCAACTTTCACCGTATTATCAAAAAACGTCAAGTTTTATTATGACATGGCCATGAAGTTGTCCGTCATGTGCACGCAAAGCTAAGTATTGATTTTGCTCTGTTCGTCTGTCCATGTGCACCATAACTCCCGAACCCGTAAGCATACAAGTCCCTACTCAGGAATATTTAACCCTTTTTCGCCAAGGGTAATAC